>JBBPBX010038014.1:0-12616 GCA_038048925.1 Garcialebias charrua
CTTGTGATCATTACCAAACTGAAGATAGACTGCAATAATTGTATTGTAGTCTTTGCAGCCCTGCTGTTGCTCAATGTTTCCCTGATGATGGACTCAACACCATCAACATCTCAATCTTAAAGTGGAGAATAGTTCATTAGAAGATGCCTCATGCCGACACTTGGATCTTCGTTGATACTTGAGAAAGTAACAGAGATCATAATGTCCTTTCTTTGCTCATATTCTGTCTGAATGTAGGCAGATGGAGTTCAAACCTGTCAGAGAACAAGTTTTTTTTTATTTTTTTTATTTTTATTAAAGTTTTATTCATTTTACATATTTAAGAAAAACAACATAAAAGATAATGAAAAAAAAACATTTCATAAATATGAGAAAAAAAATCAAAATACATAAAATGAAAGGTGGCAGAAAGAAGAAAATTTTCTTATTTTGTCTGCCCCTTTTTTACCACAAAAAACAAAACAAACAATTTACAAACAATCCATTCAAACAATTAACTACCAAAAACAACAGAACAATTTAGTAACATTTCACACTCAATAATCAACAAATAGATTAGAGAGAGAGAGAGAGAGAGAGAGAGAGAGAGAGAGAGAGTCTTTATTGTCATTTGCACTGCATGTGGTACATGTGATGAAAACGAGATTATGTACACGGGGTCCCAGTTACATCCAACAACAAATGCAAGAGAAAAACAGTAATAACATCTAGAACTAACTAAGAAAAACATCAACTAGTAATACACTAAGCCTAATATAGTGGAAATAAACAGCAGCACGAACATGAGTTTGTATGAGCAGATGGTCACAGATGAACACAGATGAACACAGCAACAAGAAAACAGATCAGCATCAGTACAATGTGATATTTTGCAGTGTTTATTTTTTTTATTTTATTTATTCATGAGTCTAACAGCCTCAGGGTAGAAGCTGTTCCTCAGTCTAGTGGTTCTACACTTGATGCTCCTCAACCTCCGTCCTGAGGGGAGTGGGGCAAAGAGTGAGTGTGCTGGATGAGTGAGGTCTTTCATGATGCAGGTCGCTCTTTTTCTGCATCTGGAGGTGTAAATGTCTGTGATTGTGGGGAGACTGACTCCAACAGACTTCTGTGCAGCCTTCACCACTCTCTGCAGAGCTTTCCTCTCTTCAACTGTGCAGCCTCCATGCCACACGTTGATGCTGGAGCACAGGACACTCTCCACTGCACACCTGTAGAACGAGGTGAGAACTGGGCTGCTCAGACCAGCACGTCTCAGCCGTCTGAGGAAGTAGAGTCTCTGATGACCTTTCTTGATCAGGCTGGTGGTGTTGTTGCTCCAGCTGAGGTTATCATTCATGTGTACACCCAAGTATTTGTAGCTGGAGACCACTTCCACTGCAGACCCACCTATTTTCAGTGGGGCGTGGGTGTGTTTGTTCCTTCTGAAGTCCACAATCATCTCCTTTGTCTTCTTCACATTCATGTGAAGATTATTCTCTTTGCACCAGCTCTCCAGGTGTTCCACCTCCTGTCTGTAGCTGGACTCATCATTGTTTGTGATGCATCCCACCACCGCTGTATCATCTGCAAACTTAACAATATGACAGCCTGGAAGTGTGGCTGTACAATCATATGTGAGCAGAGTGAACAGAAGGGGGCTCAGCACACATCCCTGAGGAGAGCCAGTGCTGAGGGTATCTGAACCAATGGCTTGGAGTTACAGATGGCTTGGTTCAGATACGTGGATGATACCTGTGCACGTCAGCTGTCAACCTGAATTTAAAAAGGATTACTTCACTTAACAATGTCAAATATTTGGAAAATAATAGCCATTTAAAATATTTATTTTACCTGGCTAATGTGATTTTTTATTTTTTTTACTCCTGAACCTGAGCAGCGTCTTCACATCAGAGCTGCATGACGTCACCAACTGTAATGCTACGTTTACACCGAACGCGTTTTGAGCTGCGGGAGCGTCCGGTTTACATGCAAAGTCAATGGGGGACGCGCCTCTAGGGGTCGTGCGTCACGTCTGTTTGGAGCGGCGCGGAAGGGGCGGCAGAGCGTTTTCCGTGCATGCGGTGCCTGCGAACAATCTCAGGGTATCCGCGGGGTTGTAAAAGGTATTAAAAGGTAGTAAATGAAATTAACACAAATTAAGGCCATTAAAAAGTATTAAAAAGTAATAAACGTCATCTGACGAGGTATTAAATTTTTTAAAACCTACACAACTATATTTTTCCCTTTCTGGCGTCTAAAAAAAGGTCTGTGAATTTATTTATCTTTTCTAATTTTATGTTCCAAGTAGGACCTTAGCTAAAACAAAGACGTCATATCGTCAGTCAGTGTGCGCGCGCACCTACAGCTGGCCGAGGCTGATCATGTCTGTAAAAAGAAACAGGAAAGAGGAGCGCGACTTTATCTTCCGACATTTAACAAGAAATTTACCTAAACAATTGTTTGTTAGCTCGAAATTATAGCAAAAGGTGTGTCTCAGTCTAACGTTTTCTTAATAAATGTACTTTAATGGTTAAATCGGCTTTATTAAAAAAAAAAAGTGTTGCTGCCTGTGTGCACCGTGATCGCTCAGCGGTGAAAACAGGAAAAAGGAGCGCGGCTCGTTTCGCCGTCATTTAACAAGAAAAATACCTAAACAATTATTTGTTAGCTCGAAATTATAGCAGAGGTGTTTTTCTGTCTATCATTTTCTTAATAAATGCACTTTAATGGTCAAATTAGCTGCATTTCGCCGGGGCGGTGCAGCTGGCTGCTGGATTGAAGCAGTGAGCAGAGAGGTGGGGAGAGTATGGCAGGCCGATTGGGTCATTAATAGCTAGTGAAGATTCTCAGTCATCCAGGACATGGGAATTCTAAAAAGTGCAATAAAAAAACGAAGTATAATAAATAGTATAATAAATAAAGTCCAGTTGTTTTTGTCTTGAACTTTTTTAATTTGTCATTAAAGGAGCTGTATGTAACTTTTCTAACAATATATTTTTAACATATTTCTTCACTCTGTCACTACCTCCTGACATACTGATTTTAGACAAGTAATCTCTGAAAAAAACTATTGTCCCCTTGCTTCTCTAAAAGCATTTCTAAAAAGCCACAGTGACACGCCGTTAACCAGCCAATAAAAACAGAGTTTGTAACCAGCCAATAAAAACAGAGCTTGAATTTGAATCAGCCAATAAAAACAGAGCTTGAATTTGAATTTCAGCAGAGCAAGGGGTAACAGAGCCATATATGGCTCTGAGGGGGAGGGACCAGAAACGTGTCTCTGTTCAAAATTTTCCTAAGTTCCAGCGTGTTCCAGAAATTACATACTGAACCTTTAAAGGCACGTTTTCCTATTACATGATACAACAGCCAACAGCATGCCATACACTATTACTACTATGGGGCCATCAGGAACTGCAGGTTTTTTTTTTCAGTCAGAATGAATGGAAACGGTCATATTTCAGTCAAATGGTTTATAAATATGGGGGGAAAAAATCTATAAATATGTCACTTCGTCCTATAAGTTGCAAGGCATGTAAATTATGCAAAAAACTGCAACTTACAGGATGAAAAATACAGTAGTTATTATTTTTCTCCCTCTCTTTTTGAATTATGCATGTGTTCAGTGTTGAATTATTTTAACTAAACTGTTCTGTTTTCAAGTTTACAGTTTTTTGTTTGCCATTAGAGATATGTTATGTGTGGGAACAATTAAACTTTTTCTCTTGGGTTAGATTTAAATAACAAATAGGTCAGTGCTTTTATTGAGACAAGAAGCAAATTGATGTACTGTATACAGTAATTGTTATAAAACTACATTTACTACCAAAGTTTAGGAAGAAAATGACAGTAATCTTATCACGTTACAATTAGTTGCATGGAACTGAAATACAAATAGGTTGCCGCTACGGTTACAGCTCGGTGCTGTGATGGCATTAAAAAATATTTTGATGGTATTAAAAAGGTATTAAAAGGTATTAAATTCAACTCTAGAATTTCTGCATATACCCTGAATCTGAACTTTTGCCGCTCAACGCGTCTTGACAACCAATCAGGGAGAGTTCACAGCTATGTGACGCGGTAACGAAGGGACGGATGTTGCGCAAGTGTGACGTATTGTTTGTGAGACACAGGCTGTGTCTCAATTCAGGGGCTGGGTCCTCATGAGTGCGCATTTGTCGGCCGCATACGTCATTGCCCCGCGCGGAGGACTGTCCCAATTCGAAGACTCCTCCTCATGCGGCCGAGGAATGCGGCCTACTTCCTGTCGAAATCTGAGGATGCATTCGTGAATCCTTCCAGACGGAGGCTATCCCAGAATTCATAGCGCCAGCAGAGATTTCGCGGGGGGGGTGGGACTTTCTGCGTGCAGGGTCGGGGCTGCTGTGTGTTGTTGAGTCATCAGCTCGTTTTAACAACAACCTCAGCGCGAATATTCATTCAACCTTTATTTAGTCATCTCAAACAACCTCAGCTCGAATATATCTCATTAAAATTTAACTACAGAAACGACAAAAAAAATTGTGTTAGCTGAATATACAGTATATTAGTGTTTCTGAGTTTACTGTTTTTGAAGAACTGATTACAAATCACATTATTTTACACGTGCGAGCAAGGATTTTCTGAGGGGCAATCTTTTAAAACCCAGAGTGGACCTACAAAATGCAAGTTGTCCAGTAGCTCAGTTGGTAAATCAACCTGCGATTGGTGCAGATGTGCTTTTCTCGAAGCTGGTTCGAATCTCACTCGGTACGTTTAAAACTTATTTTACGTTTGTCTTTTATTGGATAATAAAAAAGGAGTTTCACAAACTCCTTCCTTTTAATCTCAGTCCTCATTTTTTTATCCAATAAAAGACAAACGTAAAATAAGTTTTAACCGTACCGAGTGAGATTCGAACCAGCTTCGAGAAAAGTATCTCTGCACCAATCGCAGGTTGATTTACCAACTGAGCTACTGGACAACTTGCATTTCGTAGGTCCACTCTGGGTTTTAACAGATCGCCCCTTATAAGCTGATTTGTAATCAGTTCTTAACAAACAGTAAACTCAGAAACACTAATATATATACATGTATTCAGATAAATAATATATTTTAGCGGCGTCCCTTCTCTTTCCACACACACCAAGCGGCACACAAGAACTTCCCACCCACTTCAAGAGAACGCCCCACCCACTTCAATGCCGGCTCTCCTGAAGGCTAGACCGTCCCATTTCAGCAGTTTCGCTCAGCCCACCCGGCCTTGTGAGTGCGTGGCCTACTCGGCCCAGCTAGGCTGGGTCCTCATGAGGATGCAGCCCCTGAATTGAGACACAGCCACAGAAACAACCCGCAAATTCGTGTTCAAGTATGGAGGAGAAACTCACCGTTGCTGTGTGTTTCCATCCAGTCCTTGCCTGGCGGAGTGTCAGTGATGAAGTCGGGATATTGGGTAATTTTTTAATTGTAAACTCCTCCCACACCTCGCCGCCACCGCCGCTGCTGCTTCTCGTTCCGGTCTGAACTCCAGTGTGTCCAGCCTGAGGCGTTGTGCGCTTTTTGGCCGCTCAAAACGCGTTCGGTGTGAACGTAGCATAAGCTTCGTCTGTGAGGCGGGAGCGATGTTTGATTTTAACGTAGTCCATGTTGGAGAAGACCTGCTCACATACGTATGTGGGTCTGAAGATTAACAGGACTCCAAATTCATACTTCATGCTCATATAAGTGTCGGGACGGATGTGGTTAACCGTGTTTCCACCAGAATTGGACCACAAGTTTGTTACCTCTCCTCGTTGCTAGCTCGAGTTGAGGATAGTCTTTTTTTTTTTTCCAGCGAGCAGACGTTTGCAAGCGGAGATGGAAGTGGTGTTCTCCATGGTCTGGCTCTCAGTTTAGCTTTTGACCCTCTCTGGCCGCCACGTTTCTGCTTTCGGTCACATCGCCTTTGTTTTACCTTGAGTCGGCTCGCGCTGGCGTGTAACTCCTCTGCTCTGTGGGCGCCCGGGACTTCCTCGCATGTACGCCGAGACCTCGTAGACACTCAGTGGTAACTAAGTTTACTGGTCCACGGCCACTGAATGTGTGTCCAGGTAGTCCTCGACTTATGACGGAGATCTGTTCCTACGCTGCGTCGTAAACCGAATTTCGACGTATGTCGGAACATACGTACAAACTGCACCTTATACGTACAGTACTGTATTTTACCAAGCACTTAGCATATCCTAACATAGTACCCTACATAATTATCAAAAAACACATACATTTGGGAGCCATAATGAAGTGAAAAAAGAGTTTCCTACTGGTATGCTGGTGAAGCCGTTTCCTCCATCCCTCCTCCGTGTTCTCCATTCGTTTACGACGTAAAACCGCCATCCAGCCGTCCAGCTCGGTCCATCTTCCGTATTAGTTGACGACGTAAAACTGCGTTCACAGTACAGTTTTTTGAATGTCCAGAGGACCATACTTAGCTTTTTTAGAGAGTACAGTGCACTATTCCTCCGCTGCTATGTTTAAGCCGTAAAACCGGAAACTGCATAACTCTGCTTTTCAAAATAAATGTTCACATTTTTTACATTTTTTTAAATGGGAGATGCGTGCCGTGGAACCACAAAACGTCGTAACTCGAGACCGTCTTAAGTCGAGGACTACTTATAATTCCAATAAGGTCTTGGAATCACAACTTCTTCTGTTTGTTCGGTGAAGAGTCGAAGAATTGCAAGAAAAATAGGAAACCAGACTGCTGGGAGACGACACAGCTGCATCCATCTTGATTGATTGATTGATTGATTGAAAAGTCTTGTTGGATCTGGTTTGTTGGATCCACTAAATAAAAAAATAAAAAAACTTTAGTAAAACTTTTTGTTTTATTTTCAGAACGGATTTGAAGTCAGTTTAACTGCAGAGCACCACGAGTAAGTCTGGTTAACCCTTTTCTGCCTTTTTATGAATAACTGTTGTTTAGTCTGTACCAGAAGCTTTTTATTTTACATTTACAGTACTACAACCCCAATTCTGAAAAGGTTCTGGTGTTGTGCACAATTTAAACTAAATACGGGGAAGTCAAATATTTTATTCAGAATGGATCGTAATAAACATTTCAAGTTCTTAAACTGAGAAATATAAAAATAAAAATCTAATTTGAATTTGCTGGCAGCATCACAGCTCACAGTTGATCCAGTCCATGTTTCCCCTGTGAAACGTGCCCTCCTCCTGTAACAAGTCTGTAAAGGTCCAGGACCTGAGGAGACCGGCTGCTGGAGGTTTTGAAAGGAACAATGTCCTGTTCTGGTCTGATGGAGAAGTCTGGCTGTTCAGCAATCCTGGATGGAACAGAAGTTCTAAAACCTGGATTTTCTACAAAGTACATTAATGGTGTCTTTCCAGATGTGTAAGCTGTTTATGTCAGAGGCACAAATGCACCTCCATACCATCAGAGAGGCAGGATTTTTAAACTGTGCGCTGATATCTAAATGGATAGTTACTCTCCTCTTCAGTACAGAAGATTATCCTAATAATAATAATAATTACTGTACATTAGTTATTGTAACTAATAATAATAATTGTACATTAGTTATTGTAACTAATAATAATAATAACTGTACGTTAGTTATTGTAACTAATAATAATAATTGTACATTAGTTATTGTAACTAATAATAATAATAACTGTACATTAGTTATTGTAACTAATAATAATACTACCATCTCTACATTGGTTATTTTAACATTAGAACTGAAACGAGCGTTTCAAAGATGCAGCCGGTGTGTTTAATGTTCATGGTTCCCACAATTAATGTCAATGTTTCAATCCGTCTGATCCCAGAACAGTTCTGGACTTCACCTCAGTCCAGAACAGAACTTTGAAACGAGCTCTGGTCCAGAGGAGAAAGCAGCGGTTCTGGGTGGTGTTCACATCTGGCTTCTTTGTCTGATAGAGCTTTAAGCAGCATTAGTGGATGAACTGTGTTTACAGATGATGATCTGTGGAAGTGTTCCTGAGCCCAGAACGGAACCAGACCTGTTCTAATGCAGTGTCCCCTGAGGGCCCGAAGATCAGGGCCATCCAATACTGATGTTCAACTTTATGCTTTCAGCTCAGAAATTTAAGTCTTTTGATAATTTTATAATCTGTAGTGTAAATGATGTTCAGAGTCTTCTTAATTTTCTGTTGAACATTGTTTTGAAATTGTTCCAGTTGCTCAGACTAGTGAACCTCTGCCCATCTTTACTTCTGAGAGATTCAGCCTGTAAAACTATTTAAACCCAGCCGTCTTACTGACATGTTGATAATTAACATAAGTACCGGTAGTTGCTGAACGCTCCTCCAGCTGTTTTTTTTTTTTTTTTTTTTTTGGGCCCTGTTCAGACTTTGAGATGTTTTGCTGCCATCAAATCCAAAGTTACTTAAATTGAGCTATTTTTTGTTGAAACGTTACGTTTGCTATGTTTATTACGTTTAATTGTGAGTAAAATACAGGTTTACAAGATTTGTTAACCATTGTATTGTTTATTCACGTGTTTAAAACTTCTCAAATTTTCAGAATTTAAGTTGTAAATAAATGAATAAATGTCATTTTTCTCTTTTATTTATTTTAATTTTCTAGACAAAAGGACCCAGAAAGCCTGCAGTCTGAAACCGTTTTAGCTGCTGGATACGATGTAGTCAAACCTTTGGAAGAAGATGAAATGGAGACTCTTGGTGGAGCTATGCCTGACGTGGAAACGAGCAAATTTCCTGATGTGGACGTTATGGAAAGTTCTTCTGCCGCGAAGGGATGGGTCATCGGCCCGTTGTTTCAGTCGCTGAAGTCAAAGATGGCCAGTTTCACAGAGATCGTCATGTCTCCTGTTAAACTCTTCAGAGCCAGCAGTCCTCCACCGTTCACGGACCATCTGAACGCCCTCTGTGATGCTGAACCTTCAGAAGACAGCAACGTGTTTTATTCAGAAGGACTAAATGAAAACAACCACGACAATAAAACTAATCAGCAAAGCCTTAGTGACTTCAGAGAAACACAAAGTGCTGAAACTATCGCTCCCTGTTATTTGACGAATTTGCAGTTGGACCCGTCATCGTTGGGCAGCTCTGATCGAACAATAAACCAGACGGATTCAGTGCCTTGGCTGCAGAATCCTTCAGCCTGCGGCGTTTCCGAGCCTTTTGAATCCTCCGTTCTGTCGCAGTCTTCGGCCAAAGCAAGTGCCTCACAAGAGACCGATTTAAAATTGTCCGGTGTTGACGAGGAGCAGAAGGAGCAGCCGTCCACCTGCCGTCCACCGCTGTGCAGACAAGTTCGTAGAAATGAATCCGAGTCAAAGATCTCTGAAGACAAAAATCAACTGTTTCAACTAAATAACAGTGACTCAAGAGACTGGAACAGTACACAGTCCTGTTTCCTTCAGGCTGATGGTGTAGAAAGTTTCTGCTTAGCTCAGCAAAGTCTCCATAACGTTCTGATTGACGGGACAACTAAAACCTCACCGAAGCCCTTCCTGGATGCTCAGCAGATGGAGACCCAACCGAACTCTGAGATGTGTTCAGTCTCGGACGTGGTGCAGCCGAAGAGGGGGTTGAAGCCGAACTGTCACTTTAAAGACTCTGTAAAGAGGAAAAAGACGACTGCTGTTGCAAACAATCAACCGCTGTCGCATGTTGCTTGTCACAATGATGCAATAAAAGGTGTCAGGACATCAAGAAGGGGGGCAGCACTGATGAACATTACGCACGAGGAGGAAACGGCAAAACTTGACAGCAAAAGGTCGGTTATGTTGACAAAAGCAAAAAGAAAAGGAAAAAACAGAGAATCTGCGATTATCTCTCGGATTGAAAGTTCCTCTGAAGCTGCGTCGATTTGTTCGCTGGATAAAAGCAGCCGTGAGCCACACGGCAACCCAAAGGGCAGCCGGGCGAAGACGAGAACTCTCATGAAACCAGGTGTAAATAAAGATAACTGCATGGATGTGGAAACTTCTCTGCCAATAGCCTCGACTAAACGAACGGAGGAAAAGCAGTTGTCCGTAGTTGTCGTCCGTCCTGACAGGAAGCGGCTCCAGTCCGCAGGCGGGGGCATCAGTGCAAACAAGAAGCCGTTAAAACGAAAAATGATGCTTCGTCTGAGTCCGTTGTCCGAGATCCCTGCGGCGTCTACCTCATCAGTTGAACTAGAACCCATTAAAGGTTTGTGCACCTCACAGGGCGCACAAAGAGCAGACCGCTTAGCTACAGGACTGAGCCAGCCGTCCAAGAAGTCCAAAACCAGTCCCAGGAGCGCTGTGACGTTCTCGGGGTTCAGCCAAACTCCAGAGGCGGAACAGCGAATCAGCAGCTTTCTTTCAAACACCGCAGAGGAACAGAACGGCCAAATGGATCCTGCGCATTTTGAAAGTAATCCCAAACCCGTTCAATCCCACCCCCAGCTTAATTTAGACTGTTATGTTCAGTTGAACAAAGATGTGCTGCTCTCAGACGAGATTTTTCTCACGTACTCTGAAAGCAGAACCTGTCCTCCATCTGGTTCCGTCGGTAGGCGAACGAGAGCGGATAATCACCGGAGACGATGCATGGTGCCGCCGGGTAGAACGCACCGAAGTGAGGAGGGCTCAAAGTCCGTCACCATGGAGGACGCAGACCTGGCTTCGTCGCTCGCCTCAGAAACCAGCTTCTCCATGTGCCTGCTGCGCAGCTACTCCTGTCCAGAGATCCCGTCCCTTTGTCCCCGCGACTCGGCCTGGACGTCTCCGCACTCCTCGCATCAAAGCAGGACGCCCACTTTGAACCGCCACAGCCATTTTGTCTCTCGCAAATCCATGAGGCGCGCTCGGAGGCACACGGTCTGCAGCGTGGAGGTGGAGAGGGAGCTCGCCCCTCTCTGTCTTCGGAAGGAGGTGTACCCGTCCACAAGATCTGTCCCCGCTGCCCTACACCTGTCTTCTACTCATGCACACTCCCCCAGCTCTTCCCTCTCTGCTCTTGCCTCTTGCTTCCTTTCAAGCCCCTCGGCTTTTCTTTCCAAGAAGTCCAGCTGCAGAGGAGCTGCTGCCAGCTCCCCCACTTCCTGTCACATCTCCTCTTCCTCCATTACCTCCTCATCAAGCTCCTCAACGTGGCACCCTTCAGCTCTCACGCCCACAGCTGACTCTGCTGCTGCTTTAGGTTCCTGCAGCAGGTAACATGCTTACAGCTTCTACACAAATGTTTTATGTTCGTTATTCTCAGTTTTGTCACATCTGTGCTAAAATCAGCTCCACTTCCTTTAAAGTGAGGAACCCTCGGCGTGTGAGGCAGAGAGGAGACGTGAAGAGGACGATTATGGCGAGGACATGAGTACCTCCAGTCAGGAGTTTGAATATGTTCGGCTGAGAGAGGAAAAGACTGCGTCCGATTTTGAAACAAAAGTACGAATTATTTTAAATTAACTGTACATTGGTTATTGATATTTATATTAATAAGAATAAATGTGCATTAGTTATTATAGCTACCGGAAATAATAATAATAATTATACTTAGTTATTGTAACTAATAATAACTATACATTGTTACTGTAACTAATAATAATAATTACTGTACATTAGTTATTGTAACTACCGGTAATGATAATAATCACTGTACGTTAGTTATTGTAAATAATAATAATAATAACTATACATTGTTACTGTAACTAATAATAATTACTGTACATTAGTTATTGTAACTAATAATAATAATTGTACATTACCGTAGTTATTGTAACTAATAATAATAATAATAAATATACATTGTTACTGTAACTAATAATAATTACTGTACATTAGTTATTGTAACTAATAATAATAACTGTACCGGTACATTTTTACTGTAACTAATAATAATAATAATTACTGTACATTAGTTATTGTAACTAATAATAATAACTGTACCGGTACATTTTTACTGTAACTAATAATAATAATAATTACTGTACATTAGTTATTGTAACTAATAATGATAATAATCACTGTACATTAGTTATTGTAACTAATAATAATAATAATGTTACTGTAACTAATAATAATAATAATAATAATAATTACTGTACATTAGTTATTGTAACTAATAATAATAATTGTACATTAGTTATTGTAACTAATAATAATAATAACTGTACGTTAGTTATTGTAACTAATAATAATACTACTATCTCTACATTGGTTATTTTAACATTAGAACTGAAACGAGCGTTTCAAAGATGCAGCCGGTGTGTTTAATGTTAAAGTGCTAATCAGCAGGAGACCCATGTAAAGACTCCAATACCTCTGAAAATATACATTTTAATGAAGATATAATGTTGACCGTCACCTCACAGCGACGTTTATATCTTTGTTAGTCTCATAAATTGTAAAATTCCTCGTTCTTTATCGCAGGTTGGGAAGAAACGCAAGGAACGAGGAAAGGTGTCCTCCATCAAGATCCGTAGAACTTTACCCAAACCTCAGGCCAACCTGACACCCATGGGTCTGCCCAAACCCATCAGGTACTTTACATATGTCAGATTATAACGGAGTAGACTTCTGCACAAAAACTCAGAAGGTGACGTTTAAAATAAAATTTAAAAAATTAATTACAGTTTAGGGTCTACTATGGTATAAAGCACTTTAAAAGCAACACCATTGGCCATATGTGGTTATATATATATATATATATA
>JBBPBX010038014.1:12628-30618 GCA_038048925.1 Garcialebias charrua
ATGTTAATAAACCTTCTTGATTCTTGATTCTTGATTCATATGTGGTGATATATTAAAAAAAACTCAAAAAGCTCAAGTTCAAAGTTGACAAAACTTTTTGTTTCTCTAAACAGCACATTAGATTAGATTAGATTGAACTTTATTGCAGAGTACAGGTATAGAGCCAATGAAATGCAGTTAGCATCCAACCAAAAGTACAAGATGCAGTAATACTACCAGTTATTTACAGATACACTGTAGTCAGGGAATGAGTATGGAGAATAATTCTTACAAATGTGAACATTATATTCAACAGAGAAGCCAGTAAAGTTCTTATTTACAGTATAATTGTTGAACGAGAACATGCATGTGTACATTTATAGATGTATGTATGTGTGCACATTGTATACAGTACAGAGTGAATAAAAGTGAAATATGCAGTATTATCACAGCAGCAAATAATATATGCAATGCAAGTATGAACAGTGCAGTACTGTATTCGACTACAAATTTACAGATATGATGAATATTTCAAAATTATGAGCGAAGTACTGTGTGTATTTAAAGTGACTGTGATGAGTTCAATAATGTTACAGCCTCAGGAAAGAAGCTCTTTCTGAGTCAGTTGGTGCAGGAGTGGAGGTTCCTAACGCCTGCCAGATGGTAGGAGATTAAGAAGTCCATAGTTAGGATGAGAAACGTTCTTGATAATGTTCCTCGCCCTGCCCAGGCAACGTTTGCGGTAGATGCACTCTAGTGTAGGTAACTGAGCACCAGTTGGGCAGTTTTCACCACCTGGTGATGGAAACAGCTCGTGGTTTAGCACCCTCCTTACGGCCAGACGCAGAGCAGGTGCTGTCCATGCTCAGCGGTCAGAGCTTTAAGACTTCAAATACCAAAGGGAAGACCTTAAACCTGTCATCGTGTGGAAAAATGATAAAATCCTGCTGGGTCACACGAAGATTAACAACACGTTACATTATCCAGATGTTTATTTGGGGTTTCTTGTTCATTGCTGCATTCTTCCGTTCTGTCACTCCACAGGTTGAAGAAGAAGGAGTTTAGTTTAGAGGAAATTTACACAAATAAGAATTTCAACAAACCCCCTGAAAGGTAAGTTCATCACACATAAAGAAGCTGAAATGAATCGGAAGCCTTAATCCTGGGTCATTTTTCAAAGTTATTTTTTTCCATGGTGCTCCAAATCTTTAATATTTACGAGAGGTGTGGACCGCAGGCGGGCCAGTTCAGCACCTTGGACTACTTGCTGTTGTGATGGAAACAGCTCGTGGTTTAGCGCCCTCACCATGAAAAGCGTCCTCTGCATCGACGGATCCTTTCCAGGCGTGTAAACGGCTCATGTCAGAGACACTGATGCACCATCAGAGAGGCAGGCTTCTAAACTGTGCTAATGACTAATAAGACAAATACTGCTTTGTCCTAAATTAGGGGTGGGCGAAATGGCTCAAAAATTATATTGTGATATTTCAGAGCTGGTGAAGATTCTCAGTCATCCAGGACATTATAAAATCAGAACAAGCGCTCAATACAAAAACAACTGGACTTTAAATA
Organism: Garcialebias charrua; assembly: GCA_038048925.1. Classification (NCBI taxonomy): domain Eukaryota; kingdom Metazoa; phylum Chordata; class Actinopteri; order Cyprinodontiformes; family Rivulidae; genus Garcialebias; species Garcialebias charrua. The sequence continues at coordinate 14,180 of JBBPBX010038014.1, forward strand.
AAGTCCAGTTGTTTTTGTATTGAGCGCTTGTTCTGATATTTCAGAGCATTATCACGATAACGATAAATTTCGTGATATAACCACAAAAAAAACCTGAAATCAAATTAATTTATTTGACAAAATTAACTTAACATGTTGCTTTGCAGTATTATATAATTTTTTTTTAAAAAGGGGTAAATTTTACTGAAATTACTTTATTTAATAAAGTATTCAGCCTCCAAGTATAAAAATAAAAATTATCCTTCTGTTATTTAGATTGAAAAAGTCTGCACAAAATATAGATAAACAAAAACCACCACAAAAACTAAAGTGCATGTGTAGTTTGCTAAAACAACTAAATAAAATGAAGCTTAAGATCTGTTGAGCATAAATGAAACCTACAACAAAATATATGTTGCCTTTAAATGAAGTATAACTTCCAGAACTTGTAACAAGGTGATCAGCTGACCCTGAAGCTTGTTGGTGTTTAAGCTTCATCTATTCATGCAGGAATTATTCATTTTTCTGACTGATCTGTCTCTGATCACCTGCTTCTTGGTCCGTGGACCGACTGTGGAACTCGAGACAATTGAGCCGCGCGTGTTTGTACTAGTGCATTAACAGAATAACCGAGTTTTCGACAGATCGAGTGCTTTGACTTCTATCGAGGCTTTTTTGTCCACCTCGACTACCCGTAGTGACGTCATCACGTGATAAAAACAGAGCGCGCGGTAGCTTTTAGCTTTTAGTAGACGCTACAAAATGGATTCCTTTGTGCGCACGGATCTATGAAGCTGGTCCAGTCTTGTCAAAAAGGTAAAACAGTTTATAATTTTATAAATTGCGCCACTCATTGAAACATCCTGTTGACGTTCTTTGCTCTGACCACCGTAGTAGATTGTTGTGACAGCAGAGGGCAGTGTTGCATTGCAGGTCCCATATATAACACGGTCGAAACGGCTTCATCTCTCTCGTTTCACAAACAAAAAAACAAATATTCATCTCTCTAGAGCTACCAAAAACCTATAAACACAATCTCTAAAAGTAAACAGAGTATATGCAGGGTCTTGAAAGTTATTAAAAGTTGATAAATAAATTTTGGGAAAATTACGGGTCTTGAAAAGTATTAAAAAGTCTTGAAAGCGATTTGATGAGGTATTATTTTTTTTGCTGTTCTAGCTTTAAATAATTTGACAGCAAAAAGTATGTATGACGAATATTTGTTTTCCTCACCGCGGATGATTCGGAAACCGCTTCGCACAAATTTAGGGTGTCAGGTTACAACAGCCTTTACGGCTAGGCCTATCTTGTGCGCATGCACGGCTGCTTTATCTCCAAGTTGAGCTTGTGTGTTTGAGTAAGTTGCCGCGAGACCGTGAGAACAATGGGTAAATGCAAGTTTTCGGACTCCTGGTTGGAGATGCCTGATTTTCAAGAATGGCTGAGGCCTGTCGCCGAGAATAACCGTGTTTATTTCTTATTCGCCATTGTTCAACCAAGTTACTTTAAAATAGCTACGAGTCTTGTTGTAACCTAAGCTATATTTTCTTAAACCTAGTCGTGGTTCAGTTTCTTCTTTTGAACTTTTTTCTTTCCACTGTACAGGTAGTCCCCGATTTACGAGCGAGATCCGTTACAACGAGGCGCTCGTAAACCGGAAATCTCGTATTTCGGAACGGTTGCCATGTCTCTCGTAAATCCGGAATTTCGCTCGTAAATTGGAACGGTTTCGCTAGCGCGACTACAAACACTCGTTTTTCATCAAAAAACTGCTTATGAGTGCATAAAAATGATCGGAAACGTGTGTCAACATGTTTAGCTAACGAACTGTGGTGAAAAAACACATGAAAACTCAGTATTTTTTGCGTTTTTTCCAAAAATTCGCCAGCTCGTAAGTCTGGAACCTCGTAGATCAGAGCGCTCGTAAATCGGGGACTACCTGTATCTCAGTTCTGTTGTAGGTTTGAGATTCACAGATTTACAGTAATTGAAAACAACAGCAGTTTTGTAAATCAAAGATTTGTTGCTTAATAAAACAAAGTGACGATAAGGTTTTGAATTTATTTTGGAAGGTCTTTAAAAAGTCTTGAAAAGGTATTGAAATTAACTTCATTATTCCTGCATATACCCTGAGTAAACCTAAATTGCACAGCTGCAGGCGGTGGTACGGTGTGGCTGTGGCCCCATTTGTTTTTTAAGTTTCGGTTTTCATCGCCTTATACTTTCACTTTTAATATTATTAATATAACTAATAGTTTTGTTTTTCCTGTGACTTATGTGCAGTATGATAAATGATAGGAGCATAATAAATGCTCCCAATGCTTTGTTGGTCTTTTTTTTCTTTTTGTAAAGACGTTTTTAGGCATTTATATTTATTTATTTATTTTGCATCGTAAGACACTGTGACGTCATCGGCTACTCGAGCGTCGTTCGAGTTTTTTTATGTTAATGTCGAGGTTAAAAATTATGTACTCGTTCAACCCCTAGTTTGTACCAACAGTTTAGAGAGATGCGGCTGCTCAGAGCAGGGTGGGGGGGAGGGGAGACATTTGAGCTGTCTGTACCTGAAGTTTAGTGCTGAATGGAGAGACAGCTGAGGCGCGCATTGTTTGTTTTTAGCTTTTTAGCTAGCGTTACACCAGTACAGACTGGTGGAGGGGGGGTGCGCAGTTCGGTTTGGTTGTTTGAAGCGCTCGGTTGTTAAGGGGGCGGGGCACCCTGACGTATTACTTCATGAAATTGGCATATCATGATATAACTTTTTTGCCCGGGCAAGCTTTTTTTACCGGTATTACCGGGAACGATATGATATGGCCCAGCCCTACTAATAACAGACTGGATGGTCCCTCTCCTCTCCACATCTGCTGTGAATTAGTAAAAAAAATAAAACCTGCATGAATCTGGCTTCTTCTTTGCCTGATGGAGCTTTAAACAACTATGATCCTGAGCCCAGAACAGAACCAGACCTGTTTTTGATGCAGTGGCCCCTGAGGGCCCGAAGATCGCAACCATGCAGTGTCGACTTTCAGCTATGTTGTTTGAGTTCAGCTCTCCAGATTGTTTTAATCCTTTGGTGGATTTAGTTTAGTTTATTTATTCATTCATTTTATAATAAAATACAAAACAATTAACATATATACAATAAGAAGAAAAACAAAATACAGTATAAAATGAAAGGCAGCAGATGAAGAAAAAATCTTATGTTATCTGCCCCTTATTCTCTAATAAACAATTCATACAACCAATTTCTTTAAAGACCAAAACAAAATGAACTCATTTAACTTCCTTTATCTCATACAATTTCTGAATTTAAACTCCATTTAGATATGTTTTTAACAATTCATTCTTTTAAATACAACCATTGATTTAGCTTCTTTAACATCTGTCGCCAAGTCATTCCATAACCCAACTCCCTGAATTATGGTAGACCTTCCCTTTAAACTACAATTCAATTACCATGTGACGTGTGCTGCTGACCACTTGACCAGGTCAGCCTTGTAAAAGAGATCTCCATCTCAACGGGCTCTACCTGGTAAAATAAAGGTGATTGATTGATTGATTAACTAGTTCTAAACTGAGGCTTAACAAACATATCTCCTCCTGAACGGTTAGATACTTTTTCTATTGTACATTTTATTTTATTATTTCCATTTGTATTTTATTTTATCATGTTCGTTGTCTCTTATGTAGGTTGGACTCTGAGTCTGTCTGTCTGTCTGTCTGTCTGTCTGTCTGTCTGTCTGTCTGTCTGTCTGTCTGTCTGTCTGTCTCTTTAAGATTAAACCAACTCAGTCTTTTGACAAAATACATCTGAATATTTGAAGGCAGTGTATTATTCTGTGCTCTGTACATAACTAACAAAATATTGTAATCCACCAAATCATAGAACTTCAGCAATTTCATTAGATAAAATAATATACTTGATGGATGATTTATGAAGAACATTATTCCTAAATCTTTTTTTCTTCTATTTTTAGACTCAGATTTCCACAGACTGCTGATCCTCTGCCCATCTTTACATCTAAAAAAGTTAATCCTTTACAAAATGCTCTCCTTATAGCACAATTATAAAACAAAACGGCAAAATGTCGAGAGAATCCAAGAACAACCAGGTGGTGGCAGCGGAGTAAATAAATCAGTAAAACTTGTGACGTTTTGAACAGAAGTTTAAAAAACATTTTGTTTGGACGTTTGTCTCTGTACGGTCCTAACTCTTCCACCTGCTTGTAATTTAGTCCTTTTTTTTCTTCTTTTTTTTCTCTTTTTTTCCCCCAGCCGTCTGGAAACCATATTTGAGGTGCCTCTCAATCGCAAGAACGGCTCCGAGTCCTGGTGCGGTCCGAGGCGCAAACGTTTCCTGGAGTTCCTGGAGGCCGGCACGGTCAGGAAACTAAAGAAAGCTCCTGTCGGAGCCGGGAAAGCGGGCGTCTCCTCCTCAAGGACGAGACGCAGCGGCGTCCTTAAAGACGAGCCGTCCCTCACCGTCCAGGACGTGGACTCGCTGCTCTGCACCAAACTGGACGAGCTGAGTCTGTGGCTGATCCACGATCAGAGGGACGGCTGAAGCAAGTTTACTGCAAAAGACTGGACCAGCTCTTTCGTGTCGTCCTGAAGGCAAGCTCCAAGTAATTCAGGTTTTCTCTTGTAGCGTCTGTAGCCTGAACGTTGACGAACATGTATATAGAGAGAATGGCATATACCGTACGTTTGTTTTTATTTACAAACCTCTGCTGTCCATCTTGGATATTTTTATGAAACTGAAGGAAAGCAAAACTCGCCATCTTAAATATTTTGTATTACGTGGTTTACGGTTTTTACTTTCCACTCTGCGCCGGTCCCTAAAACGAAGAGTTGTGATGTAGTTCCCTGATCAGTTTCAGCGTCATCGGCTGCTCTTTCTGCAGCAGTATGGAGCGTTTATGATGAAGGCAGCTATTTTTTACAGTAATTCTTATTAAAGTGTGCCAGCAAGAGTTTGTGTTCGCAACAATGAAGGTTGTTTACAATCAGAAAAGTTTCCAACAAACTCTGGACTGTTTAAAGTCTTTGACTTCGCGCAGGACTGAGGCTGATCCTGTAGTTTGTTGTAAAGTATTTGACTTCGCGCAGGACTGAGGCTGATCCTGTAGTTTGTTGTAAAGTCTTTGACTTCGTGCAGGACTGAGGCTGATCCTGTAGTTTGTTGTAAAGTCTTTGACTCTGCGCAGGACGGAAGCTGATCCTGTACTGTAGTTTGTTGTAAAGTCTTTTGACTCTGTGCAGGACGGAAGCTGATCCTGTAGTTTGTTGTAAAGTCTTTGACTCTGTGCAGGACGGAGGCTGATCCTGTAGTTTGTTGTAAAGTCTTTGACTCTGTGCAGGACGGAGGCTGATCCTGTAGTTTGTTGTAAAGTCTTTGACTTTGTGCAGGACGGAGGCTGATCCTGTAGTTTGTTGTAAAGTCTTTGACTCTGTGCAGGACGGAGGCTGATCCTGTAGTTTGTTGTAAAGTCGTGCCTGTGGAGGCGTCTGTAATAAAAGTCACGACCTCTTGGTGCTCCACAGACATGATCAAGCCAAGTACGTCGCTGTGGTGTTTTTATTTTACTCTGAGCTCATATTTTTGTCTCAAACGTGTGTTTTTGTAGTAAATGATGTTGCCTTAACTGTAAAAACTCAGAGCACCAAATACCCAGTTTTATTATAAAAAAACTTTGTATAAAAGTACAATAAATGTATACATTTAACAATCGTAACAATGCAATAATGCCAGTTTAACGTTGGCACAGAAAGACTCGTGTTTAAAAGCGCTGCCATATTCACCATGCCATTCTGTCTCCAGTGGACGCCCAGTACTTGGTGTGTACATCGTAGTACTTGTATTTGTGTAGTAAAGATGAGTATTTTATTCTTAATGACAAAATACGTCAAGAATCGAGCCAAAACTGGTGCGTGACTGCTCTAATCTGACACGTGTAAGTGCGTTTGGAAAGGTTCCAGCCTCTTTAGTTTATTTTTTTTCCCACATTTATTTTGTTAATCTGGATTATTTTCATTCATAGTCTCTTCAAATACAAAGAAATTGTGTTTTTAGGATTTCTGTGGTCAAAGCATGCAGAAAACCTTTCAAATGCACCTGTTTGTGTCCTGTTTTAAATTATAGTCAATGCTGGATTTTATATGGTCATTTAAAGATGTTAAATAAATATAATACGTGTAAAAGTTGTGAAGTTATTTCAGCTGAAGGCGGGTTGTTTCTTTAAAACCAGTTTTTCCATCAGCAGGATGAAGACAGCGCAGTCTTTACTTTGTTTTTTAGTTTTGTGTTAGCTCTGTCCTCTTCACAGAACCCAAACCATATTTCGCAGGATACCCCGATGCGTGCTCAGTAATCCAGGTAGAAAAATCTAAAAAAAAGCTAAGTCTGGTCCTCTGGACAAAAAAAAAAAAAAAAAAATTCACAGGATAGTTTTGTTCCCCCCGTTTGGGTTAATCAGTCCTTTAAGGTGACGAGATACGAGAAAAGTGCCATCAGAATGGGGATGGAGACGATGATGGAGACCCACGTCACAATGGAGATGGCGCTCCATTTCTTTGCTCGCCGAGAGAGATTTTTAGTTTTTTCTGTACCCCGTGCATGTTCAGCCTGAAACAGAACAAACAAACGTGTTTACAGTATTTAGGATTAGATCAGTCAGTGTGTACATCTGCACAGAAAAATACATCATGAGCTCTTCTGGTCGCATTCGCGGCAACACCTGAAGTGAGATTACAGTACTTTGAAATACGAAACCTATTTCAACATTTTTTAATTGTAAACCAACCACGCCCGTCGTTTGACAGCAGCTTTGTTTATTTATGAAAGACTGAGCTGTTTGTCCTTCAGACTCAAAGAGAAACCTGCGCTGATCTCACATTTCACTTGATGAATTATTTTCATATAAGAAGCTTCTGCTTTGAATTAAAACAAACAAAAAAAATTCTAAGTGTAGTTTGGTGAATAACTACTAGAATTATCTAATAATATCCAGATGCACACTCAACAATCCAGGTAAACATCTAAAAAAAGTTGAGTCAGGTCATCTGGACGGATTTTTCCTGTTGAAACATTTCATCTTTTATCCAAGACTTCTTCAGTCTGAGGAGCTGCACTAAACTCAGCCTTATAAATATCACCTTCTCATAATGAATCAACCAGTTTTCTGCTGACACCCAGAACTAGCTGTTCACATGATCGAGGAGGACCATCAGACTAATGACCGATCGTTAGTGCCCTGATGGCCGCTTGTTATTCACAGAGGGCTGAGTGATGCCGTATTTTTTGGCCCACAAGTGTTATTTATTTATTTTGCATAATTTGCATGCCCTTTGATTTTTATGCCAAAGTGACTCATTTATTGAATTTTTTCCGATATTTATAAACTGATTTTTGGCTGAGATGTGACCGTTTTCATTCATTCTGACTGAAAATATTGAACACTACCATTTTCAGCCGCTAGATGGCACTCGCTCCCGCGGCCGCCATTTGGCAGCCAATCGATTTTTTTTGGCACAACACCGGCCCACATTTCCAGTTTGTCAGCGGTGACGTGTAACAAACGCGACGCGTCAGCGGTGACGCATGACTTATACGGCGAAGAGACGTATTTATGGATTCTTCCACTTTATTAGACATTTTTGGATTGATGCGACTTATAGAGCGGTGCGACTTGTATGGCAAAAAAGACAGCACTAGCAATAACAGCATTGTAAGAGGGGATAGTTGAACATGGAGGCTCCGCCCCCGTTTAATCAAACAAACATTATTCTCTATCAAGGATGTGAACTTCTTCATCCCTGAGTGACCGCTGGCCTGCAGATGAGTGTAGACCCCCAAAGTCCTGGCCTGATGATGTTGCTCTTCTGTGACCTCCATGTTCAACTGTCCTTACAATGCTGTTATTGCTAGTATCACTCAGCCCTCTGCGAGTAACAAGCGGCCATCTGGGTGCTTATGATTGACCGTTAGGCTGAGGGTCCTCCTTTAACATGTGACCTTTATCTTTTTTCAGACTGTATTTATTTCCTTTAAACAATAGTATCCAATTAAAGGATTTACACATTACATCTGGAACTGAACAAATCCTTTTCACTGCTGGTTAGTTCTGAGTCTTTACTGAATATATAAAGAGAAGATTCAACACCATGAATGAATATTTCAGCGCATGGATTCCGATGCAGGACAGGCCACAGATGACGCTGCACACGGCCAGTCTCCTGTGGTACTTGTTGCTGCAGAACGGCACCGGGGGCCCTGTGGTCCCGCTCTCTTCGTCGCCTGGTCCATCAGCCGACCCGTGTGTTATCAGGGCGCCGTTTGCTCCCATTGTGCCCATTGGTAAGTACTGGGAGGACATTTCTGCAAAAGACAAGTTGAGGAAGCTTTGTTAATCATTTTGACTCGGATCAGACATTTTATGTACTAACAAATCCTGCTTTGTCCTAAATACATTTAAAAGTAACTTTATTTATTATAGAGAACCATATTAAAGTGTTGGGTACTTTCAGATAGTATGTTGCTGTTCACTGGTTTTCCTTTTTGTTTCTTCTGTGTTTTCTGATTATGGCTGTTGTTCACGTGGTTTAGGCTCTTCCACCGTGTCTTCAGCCACTCGCTGTATTTTTATTTTCTTCCCCAGTTTGTCTGCTCCATTACCTGCCCGGTCCATCCTCACCATCATACCAGGTGTTCTCTTGTCGTTCGACCTCTCAGTCTCCATCATCGGTGGAGCATTGTGTGTCCTGAAACGCATCTGGTTCTACTTGTGCCTCCTTGTGTCCAGTGTGCAGTTTCAGTTGTAAGTTCTGCTGCCATGCCAGCCTTTTTGTTTTGTTTTACAATAAAGTTTAGGTTTTATTTTTGTAGCTCATTGTGTTGGTCCAAAACCTCCACACAGCTGTGACAGAAAAGTACTAAAAGACCTGGCATTCCATGAAGGACATTCTTCCTAAATGTTCCTTCAAATTGACTAAATTTAAGCAATTTTTACGTTTTATACGGTGCAAAAACTTACACTAATATTCAAGTTTAACAAAGTGTCACATGTCTGTAATTTACTGATCAGAGTTGAACATAAACATCTCCCTGCCTGTTCCCCAAAGCATCCAGACTGAACGTCATAATCTTGTGAGTTTTTGAGGTCACAGTTTTTGAAACAGAAACTTCTGGATGTTATAAGACGATTGTTCCCTTTTTTTTTACAAAAGACGAGCTGAAAACCTTGCTGGCTCGCCTGGCTGATTGGTCGTCATGGCAACTAGAAAACTTTATCTAATCTCTGCTTTGATCAAAGAACAACATATAAGGGTCGACTTGACATGTCTTTTTTTTTTCCCTTAAGAAAATGTAACAGCGGTGTAGCAAAGAATTTGTTGTGTACTGTAATATTAAACCATGCGTGAATCATCTGAGGAATGTGAACGTTGTAGGTTATGAACAAGAGATGACTAATTAAACCACGTGGTTATATATGAAGCTGTTCTATAGAACACGAACTGCTGGGTTGGAGCTGTTGGGTCATAAATTGGGTTATTTATACCAAGTACTGGGTCAAAACGTTTGACCCTATGCTGAGGAGCTGTGTCGTTCTTGACAGCCCACCATTTTAAGTCAGATGAGCTTGCCCTGATGCTCAATAATCCAGGTAGAAAAATCTAAAAAAGCTAAGTCTGGTCCTCTGGACATTCAAAAAACAAAACAAAGCAAAAAAAATTGTAGAAACGTTTCGTCTTTCAACTGTCCCCCTCTTACAATGCCGTTATTGCAGTATCACTCAGCCCTCTGTGAATATAGTAGGGATGGGCGTATCGATTCTAGTATCGATACTATCGATACCAAGGTGGTACTTGGTATCGAATCGATACTAGCGCTGTGGAATCGATGCTTTGTTGTCGCGCTTTTTTTTGTTTTTGTTTTTTTCAAAAAACATCTGTGCAATAGAAGTTGTTTTCTTATCACTGTTTTTGTGATTTTGACAGTGTTATGTTTTTGTAACATTGCTGCTTTTTTGTTATTTTGCACTGGTGACTTTTATTTAAACAACTGTGTGTTGTAAAAGAGGTGATGGGCAAATATTTTGTTACACTGTTCAATTTTGTGCGGCTCAACAGCGCCCCCAAGTATCGGAATCGGTATCAAAGTATGCGATTATAGCACAGTATTTACTTGGTATCGGATCGATTCCAAAATTCTCAGTATCGCCCACCCCTAGAATATAGCAAACAACCATCAGGGTGCTAACGATCCATCGTTAGGCTGATGGTCCTCCTTGATCATGTGAGCAGCTGGTTTCAGGTTGTCATCAGCAAACTGGTTGATCCACTGTGAGAGGGTGCTATTTATTATAAGACTAAGCTGAACACAGCAGCTCAGACTGAGGAAGTCTTTCGGACGAAAGACGAAATGTTTCTACAATTTTTTTTGCTTTGTTTTGTTTTTTGAATGTCCAGAGGACCAGACTTAGCTTTTTTAGATCAGATGAGCTTGGTTTCCTAAAATAACATCTGTTTGTGCTAGTTAGCTGCAGCTAATAGCGGTTAGCTCCAGCTAGCTAGCACCATCACAAGTTTTAATTATCTAATAACCCAGATTTTGGGCCATTCTTTTAAAATTTACTTTTAAATGACAATTCTAATTTTTGTTCAACAAATCGGTCTTTTAAACTCCATTTTGGAGGAGAAAACTTAAGTAAAAAAAGGACAGCTGACTAGCAATGTTGCTAACACCCCACTAGAAGAGTTGTTGTTATTGTCCTAAAAATCGCTAGATCATATCATCGTCTTAATTTTCATGATTAAAAAATGTGTTTCTAGTAAAAGTAATATCAACCGAACTGACATCTACCAGCTTCACATATAAGCTGATCGACTGGGAGTCAATGTCGCTAACTCTTCAGTAGAGAAAACAGCTGTTACCTGTCATAAAAGTTGCTGAATCACATCACCTAATTTCGATAACATCCAGAAAATAGTGACGAGAGCGAAGTTATTTCCATGTTACTACAAAAAAACAAACAGAAAATTTAAGTTTCCAACTACCATTTAGCTTTTTTTTTTAACATTTAGCTAATCTTTTGCTAATACTGTATTAGCTTGCTTTAGGCGGTTAATGAGCGCTTTGATTTGTTCAGCGTTAACAAGTTTTCAGCTCCTCTCACGAAGTTCAGCAAAGTTGTTCAGAAGTTTCATTTTCGCATAAAACACAATTTCTCTTGTTTGTGCTTGAAATTTGACGACACTTTAAATAAAAAATGTCCAGTTTAATAAACAAAAAGCAGCTTGAACAACAAACTTCTCAGCAGCTGTAATGAACCAAAGTATATTTCTTGGTTTTTACTACTTACTGAAAATCCAACAAAATTTTTCAGCCCTGATTGGATCAAATCACTGTTTCGCCTGTTTCATATATGACCTGTAGACTGGTTAGTACAGGTTCTAAAAATAAAAGAACAAAGTGCGTTCCTTATCAACTTAAGAAACGTGTCTTATACTGTAGTTTCAAATGCGGCACAACAGCTGGTAAACCATACAGTATGTCCACATGTTGACTCTACAATGCTGAGGTAGAGCCCAAATTTGACCCCATGTTGGGTTGCGTTTAGACCAGCAGATTTCAGTGTGTAGTAAGTGTGTTGGTGTGTAATCAAATTAATTAAAGCTTATTTAATGACTTCTTGAAAGCACAAACCTGGTCAAATTCTGCCGTGTCTTGGATCCACTCCTCAGGCTGAGCTCGCTCTCCTGTGAAGCCAAGTTTGTCCAGTTTCAAGAGATAAATAAAGGAGTAAGGCTTATTATCTGTGTTCCTCCCTAAAGGAGTCCTCTCGCAGGTGACGAGCACGCTTGAAAAAACAACAGGAAATTGTTGAAGTGAAACGAGTCCTCTGACGGTGGCTGGCCTCTGTGTGAAAACTTGATGTCATAAAAGTTGCAGAATGAGGGGAAGGCCAATCTGGACTGAAACTCTTTGTGAAACCTCCACGCCCATACGCCCATTCACCAAGACTAAATTCTGCCTTTTTTTTTGTTTTGTTACTCTTGTCCTCCCTCACGTCCACTCTGCTGCACACGTTCCTTCAATCTTCTGTTCTCAGCAAAGACTTCCTCTTCAACTTGTCAGTGATAAACCCTGAGGAACCCTCTGTCATTATTTTTTGTTTTCCAAACCACATTCCAGAGAGGAAGGTAAAGGTGTGTCTGCACTTGCAACGCCCGAGGCTGAAGCGTACAGACGAACTGGTTTACATGTACAGAATATACAAATATTTTTTTGTTTTGTTTTTTAGGTAAACTTCACAACACAATCACAGCAACTTGGTTCACCCCAACTTGTCCAGTTTGTGTTTTTCTTCTTTCTGACCCAGAGAAAAGAAACTCCCTTTGACTCAGACAAGTTGAAAACGTCTCTTTTACCACAGACAACTGCCTGCTTCACTGTAAACACAAACTTTTAATCATATCTTTTACTTGATCGTAGCCAGACAAACCAGATTTTCTCACTTGATCACAATTAGGACAAGTCGTGAGACGTTTCTTCTCGCTGACATGTCTAAGAGACGTTCTTTTCCCCGTGGATATTTTATGCACTGAAGAGAACTTCCTACTGCAGGTCACGTAAAAAGAGAAACATCACAGCGATGGGAATGACAGCAGGAGGGAGATTTGGTATTTCTGTTAACCGAGGACGGCTTTTTTGAAAATCTGTCGCAGAGACTGCAGTGCAAGAACATGTCTCTACGCTGTCCGGCCAAGGTGCACCCCATCTCAGACACCTCACCCTCAGAGACCTGCCTGTGTCACACCATTGGTTGGTTTTCTAACCATCTTTCCAATCAGAGGCAATGTGTTCAACATAACTGTACTTCTTTCAGTTTAACGGTCAAAAATGGTGTACCACAAGGCTCAGACTTGGGACCAACCTTCTTTACAATCTACATAGGTAATGTAGGTCAGAGCATCCCTGATGCATCCTTACATTTCTACACTGATGACACGGTTGTTTATTGTCGAGCTAAAACCGTTGCTAAGGCTTTCCAGCTTTTGCAATCCGCTTTTGACATCATCCAGTCAGATTTGTTCCGTCTCAAACTTGTTCTAAATGCTGATAAAACCAAAGGGATGTTGTTTTCAAACAGGAAGTAGGTCCCAGCAGTTCTTCCTCTGATTTTATCCTCAAACGGTGTCCCTATTGAGTTTGTTGATTCCTATAAATATTTGGGTATCCTGGTTGATTCACATCTTAAACTCCACGTGGAAAACCTAGTAAAGAAACTGAAAGCTAAACTGGGTTTCTTTTTCAGAAATAAATCATGTCTAACATTGAATGCTAGGAAATGCCTTTGTATCTGTGACTTTCCTCCCCTCCATTGATTATGGTGACATTAAATGCTCCTACCAGCACCCTGCAGATGTTGGATGCTGTCTATCATGGTGCACTAAGATTCATAACTGGCTGTGATTATAATACCCACCACTGCACCCTGTATTCACTGGTTAACTGGACATCATTAACTTCACGCAGACTCTTCCACTGGTACATTTTCATCTTTAAATCACTTCTTGGTCTGCTGCCCTCATACATCTCCTCCTACATGTCTCTGTGTGAGTGCAGCTACAGTGTGCACTCTCAGGACATGATTACCTGCAGTGTTCCGTCGGTGAGGAATGAACTTGGAAAAAGGGCCTTCTCCTACTCTGTTCCTGCTTCCTGGAATATCTTACAAAAATATTTGAAGCTCTCAACCTTTATTTCTCTAAATGGCTTTAAGAATCTGTTGGAATCCTGGCAAAATCAATGCAGACATGTTCCTGTTTTTGATTTTCTACATTTGCCTTATAATCTGTCTGTTTTGCTACTTTGATATCTTTGTTTTGTTTAAAAAAAATCTGTATTTCTCTTATGATTGTCTATTGTTGATTGTTCAAAGAAAATCTACTGTTGCTGTTGTCATCATTCTTTAATTTGTAGCCAGGTCTCTCTTGTGAATGAGTCCTTGAGGCTCAATGAGATTAACCTGCCTAAATAAAGGTTGAATAGCTGTCACTCCACAAGTTCTTCGAGTGTCTCTGATTTATTTTCCTTGATTTTCTTTACATGTACAGTATATGTTTTGCTGCACCAGTTGTAAATACTGTACAGTATGTCCATATTTTCTAACAGCCTTGGCCAGAGGCTCAGTGCGCTTCAGCAACTTGTCCACAAACACACACATGCACCGTTCTGACCAGTCACGCAACACTTGGAACCTTTTGCTGGGGAAAAAAGTTCTACCTGGAGCTTTTGCACAGAAATGGCGCACAATTTTTGTCACACCACTGCGTCAGTGATAACAGATGTCGCGTCTTGCAGATTATAAATCAGCCTTCAGTGTCAACTGGGTTAATCTCTGATAAAAATATCTGAGGAACATGGGAGTTCCTGTTGCCCCAGATTGGCTTTCCATCTGACAGCAGCCTCGATTGAAACTTAAAATGACCCGTCCAGGTGACTCAGCTGTTGTCTGGTATAAATATTAATCCGTTGTGCTCACGAGAATCTGGTGATGAATTAAAGGAACACCCTCCAAAGTGGGTTGGTTGTTAATAATTAACTGTGTCCAAATCAAAAACGCATCTGCTTTCAGTTGTGCCTCAGATACATACGTATGTCAAATATTTAACTAAACTTATATATAAAATGATATACACCATTGTATTTGTGCTTGTAAATAAGATATAAATACAGAGACACCAAATAATACCATACCAATTTATTTATAGAGCACTTAAACAGACACAAGGCCAACCAAAGTCTGTACAATAGAAACAAGCACAGCAGACAGGAAAACATAAAATTATCCACATTATTCCTACGTCCCATGACGCTTTGCGCGAAATGTGCACACGACTTCCGGTTGACCGGAAACACCGTTTGTTTACATGCGAGTAATACAGTTGAAGACAGTCCAAACTTTGTTGTTTTAGTTCATTAAAAATGTGGGAACACCACTCGTTTTGTTAAAAGAGGAGGGACAAATAAAAAGAAATAACAGATGTGACCTGATCGCGCTGACATAATTTAAAAATACATAAATAGCGAACGCGTTTGCTCCGGCCTCTCGGCTAAGGTTTGTTAGCTGCTATCTCGGCTAAAAATACCGGTCGCATCTGAGATCTATCGTTTTAAGACAGTAAATCATCCAAAACTCTCATTAATATCCCTCCCCGAATAAAAAGAAATAACAGATGTGACCTGATCGCGCTGACATAATTTAAAAATACCTAAATAGCGAACGCGTTTGCTCCGGCCTCTCGGCTAAGGTTTGTTAGCAGCTATCTCGGCTAAAAGTACCTGTCGCGTCTGAGATCTATCGTTTTAAGACAGTAAATCTTCCAAAACTCTCATTAATAAACCCTCCCCGAATAAAAAGATGTTACCTGATCGCGCAGACATAATTTAAAACTACATAAATAGCGAACGCGTTAGCTCCGGCCTCTCGGCTAAGGTTTATTAGCAGCTATCTCGGCTAAAAATACTGGTCGCGCCTGACATATATCGTTTTAAGACAGTAAATCATCCAAAACTCTCATTAATAAACCCTCCCTGAATAAAAAGAAATTACAGATGTTACCTGATCGCGCAGACACAGCCATAGAGAAGGATGCAGGAACACTCTTTCTTTGTTTTGGGTCCGTGTTGAAAACACTGTTGTTTTAGCCAAAGATTTAGCTTGGTCCGGTTGTTGGTGCAGCCGCGAACAGCACAGCAGGTACCTGAACCCCGGTAGGACATTTCAGTAAACGTTCCGTTTAAACAAAAGCTGTGTTTGCTCCGATAAAATGAATGAAAATAACTTTCAAAAACACCCGCGATCCATACTCCGCCAATGGAATACAGGCACTTCCGGTGTCGGACAGGAAGTTCAATGCACATTCGCTTCTACAGTGACACCCTCAGGAATATTGTGGATAGATACTGTACAAATTTTAACAGAAACTAACTAAAATGGCGAACCGTGTATAGTACAGAGAGGATCAAAACAAATCACACCGTGCTAAAGGCAAGAGAATAAAGTGGGTCCACGAGTGGGAGCCTGCCTGACACTCAGTGGCAACTCATTCCATAGTCTTGGACCTGCAATAGAGAAAGCCCTGTGACCTCTGAGCTTACGGCGAATATCTGGGATTGAGAGAAGCATCTGGTCTGCTGACCTCAGAGAGCGCCGTGTGACATATGGCTGCAGAAGGTCAGTGAGATAAGGTGGAGCGGAACTGTTCAGAGATTTAAAAACGAGTATTAAACTGGATCCGAAGGTGAATGGGTAGCCAGTGCAGGGAGGCCAAAACTGGTGTGATGTGCTCTCTATGGCATGTACCAGTTAAGAATCGGGCTGCAGCATTCTGGACCAGCTGTAGCTGTGCAATGGCGGACTGACTGATTCCAAACAGAAGTGAATTGCAGTAAT
>JBBPBX010038015.1:0-18112 GCA_038048925.1 Garcialebias charrua
CTAGGAACAGCCTCGACACTTCTCGTCTCCGGACATGGCTCCCGAGAAGGGAAAACGGAGGACAAAGACTCAGAAGAAAACCAGCAGGACGGCGAGCCCTCGCTCGCGCCCCTGCCCCAGTGGCTGCGGCTACTCCCTCTCAGCGACGGACATCCACGAGGCCTATCCTGTCTGCCTAGGGATTCTGCAAGCAAGAAAAGCGCTGGAATCCCCGACTCCTGCTCCCATTGCTGTCGGAGGTAGTGAGGAAACGCCGCACAGATGCATTGGCTTAATCCATAGCGAAGTCTGCGGCATTGAAGGCCGCACGCCTCGCAGAGCTGCACGTTCCCGGGCCGGAGCTTGAGAACGTGGACCTGGAATGCAGTGGTCAAGTCGAGGATGAGAACGTGTCGGACTCCTCGGTCCCTGTCAAGGACTCAACGCCTGAAGTGTCTGACCAAGACGCCTAGTACGGTTACAGAGGAGAAAATGTGGATTCCTCCCAGAACCTGGCGCAAATTCTACCGGAACCGGACGTGTCGGTCCCTGCTCTGTTCGACCTGTGTCATAGGGCGGCGGATGCCCTGCAGGTCACGTGGCCAGACCCCACGCCTCGCCAAAAGGTTACGAGGCTGGCGGGAAACTACTTCTATACAAAGCAGCAGCCGACGACGTCGCAAAAATGCCCATTTTCCTGGACTTCCTCATGGAGCTCAAAAGCTCCTGGGTAGAGCCCGGAGCTCCCATGACGTTGCCACTATCTCGACTCCTGGATGTTGCTGGAATGGAGACAGCAGGCCTCGCCAGTGCACCCCTGATAGAGGAGCCCTGGTGGCTCATCTGGCCCCTGTAGCTACGGGGGCGAAGCCAGCGATGCCTAGCATGGCCTGCCGCGCTGTGGAGAAACAACTTGAAAAGTGCTACAAGGCTCAGGGCCTCGTGGCACATGCGATGAACGCATCGACCATTATACAGGCATACTTGGCAGAAAAACTGCAGGATCTCCTGGTAACGACGAACGAACAAGCTGAAACAGAGGCCATGGAAGAGGCCCGCCGCGCCTCTGACTTTGTGCTCCGCATGATGGGGACTATAGACATCACGCAGGGCAGAGCAATGGTGGAAACAGTTGTCGCCCAGCGCCATCTTTGGTTGACTTTGTCGGACCTCCCGGAAAACCAGAGGTCTCTCTTCCTCCAGCACCCGATCGAGCCGACAGGACTCTTCGGGAGAGCCTTGGAACACATCCAGGCCAGGCTGGAACAGAGACGCAAACAGGCAGAAGCCCTCCGCGAGGGGCTGCCGAGAAAAAACTTTGCGTCCCCAAAGGAAGACATGTGTAAAGTGAATCATACATTCTCAGGTATTAAACTCATAATTAAACTTATGTGTTAAACTTTTCAGAATCATGCACTCCAAAATGCCTGTGTGAAACCAACCACATTTTGTGACCATCTGTGTGAAACCAACCACCTGTTCCTTAAGTTTTAACGTCATGTTCCTCATTTTATCTGCTAAACAAACTGTGACCTGCTCATGTTAGTCTGAAAACGCTGTAAGAAGTGCTGAATGCTCATTTTCCATCTGCTGAGTACTCATGTGTTATCAAAAGTTTCCACCTGGTGATAGACAAACACCTCCCGTTCCACCCATGGTTCCACCCCCAACTGTACGAGGGTTCTTAATCCATGCTGTGTTACTGTCTGAGCAGAGCAGACCCAGACAGCTTCGTGCCTGTACCATTCTGTTCTCATCTTGCAAGATCCATTAAATCTTTCAAACTTGAACTTCGTTTGGACAGCCTTGCTCATTCAGAAGTTTACTTCACAATTTGGCGTCACGAAGACAGGATATTGCGTTTGACTGACCGCCGCTGGAGACGACCGGATCGGGATTCCGGAACCGCGGGTCTTAGCGACCTGCTCCTCTTCCTCGAGTAGACTTCAGAGACGAAAAGGACGTTTCGGTCCTCACAGCGGGAGAGCCAGCATCGACAATATTCCACGAACCAACAGGAAGGCTGAAGAGGTAACGTAGAAATCTCTTTTTCAAGTTTGAAAGATTTAAGCCGAAGTAAAACTGATACGAGACGCGTTCAAGGACCGTAGGAAATTTGAGCGCAAGAGCACGAAAAGCGCTGTGAACGTTTATTTTTAAACGTAAGAACACGTAAATCGTTGTGAGCGCAAGAAACGTAAAGCGTTGTGAGCGTTTATTTTTAAGAACGCAAGAACACGTTAAAATTGTGAGCACTCGATAGTGCAAGAACAATTTTCGCGTTAAACTCTTAACGCAGGAAGGTCCGCCCGAAAATCAAGCACGTAGGCAATTCAAATGTAGAAATACGTTAAAAAATTGTCGCCAATCGTGCCGCACGTAGGTTTGTTATATGAGGTAGAAATACTTTGAAGACGGCCACAAATCGTGCCACAGCAGAAATAGATTTGGGGAGCGCTCAATAAAAAAAAAAAATAAAATAAAATAAAATAAAATAAAATAAAAAGCGAAAAATAACAAATAAAAAATAGATAAACCTGTGTAGTTACACTCATTTTGAAATAAAATAAAATAATTAGACGAATAAGCTGGTTATAAAACAGATAAATAAATTAATTCAAAAATAAGTAAGTATACAACATGGTTTTAAACATCCTGGTCCTAAACAATAAACTCATTCAAAATTAAATTAGACAAATAACCTGTTTTTCAAACAGGTAAAATTAACCGAAATATTAAATAAATATGGATAACAAATAGAACTAAATAGATATAGTAAAAAAGTAAATAAAACAGACATTTAAATCAAATAAAAATAATAAAAGATAAAAAATAAAAATAAAACAAAATGGCTGGGTTTTTCTTGAGTTTCCCTGTGAAAGTGACTATTCACGAATAAGAACAAGACGCTGACTGCACGTGAAGAAATAAGAAGAAAGCGCTCGGTCCCTCAGAGACCCTAAAAATGGTGATGAGAGAACTAAGATTGGAACAACGTTGTCTCTTAAATTAAGAGCTAATTGTCTACACTAGTGGTCGTGTTTATTTGTGATTCTGGTTTCTTGTTTGTTGGTGGCGTGGGCTAGACAACAAGGTGATTCAGGTCTGTTTGTTCTGTTGGTTCGACTATCAGAGCATAACTTGAGCGTCCACTGCTATGTGGACTTAACAGTTGTGTGAGGAGCTGAAATTGTTTCTGTTTTGTTTGTGACTCAGATGTCTGTTTGTTTTATCGAGATTTTAAACTTTAGAGAGAATTGTGGCACTCCAGATGAGCAAACAGCTGCGTGTGTGTGCGGCTGTTCCTGCATGTGAAAAGAACAGCTGTTTTGTGTGAGTGAAGGGCTGCTAGGGTGAGATAATGCTTATGCCTCGAGTGTGTGTGTGCAAGTGTGAGTGCATGTATAACAGAGGAAGTATGAACTGACTTTGTGGTTTTGAAACCTGACAGGTACAGATCACAAAGCTGGTAAGTATGGTATATTTAATGTTCATGAGAAGCAATCTGAAATCTGAAACTAGAAATAAACCCAAAGAAGCATAATCTGAAATATCTGAAACAATCTGAAATGTTAAAACATCTGAAATAAGCAGAAAATAAGCTAAATAAAGTGGAAATCATCTGAAAAAGCTTTAATTGGCCAAAACCAGCTGAACAATAGCTAAAACAAGAGCATGGTCTTGCTAAATTAGGCTGAAAAAGTTGGATTAAAAAATGTAGAATTAGCTAAAAAAGGCTATACAGAAATTCGTAAGTTAAATACCTTTTAATACCATCACAATATTTTTAATGCCATCACAACACTGAGCTGTAACCGTGGCAGCCAACTCTTATACTTTAGTTCAGAGCAACTAATTGTAAAGTAATAGATTACTGAGACTTTCTTCCTAAACTTTGCAAAACTACTTTTTAAAATAACGCTGACGTGACCATTAAAGTGCATTTATTAAGAAAACATTATAATTTTAAGCTAACTAGAAAAATATTGTTGTGTAGGTTTAAAAATTAATACCCCATCAGATGGCGTTTATTACCTTTTAATAATTTTTAATGGCTGTACTTTGTGTTGATTTTATTTACTACCTTTTAAACCTCTTACAACCCTGCAGATACCCTGTGAAATTAGCATAAAACAGCTGAATAAAGCTCAAAAGAGCACAAAGCAGTTGAAGAAACAGCTGAAATTAGCTGAAAGTAGCTGAATTAATGAAAAAGTGTACAAGGAAGGTGACGGTTTAAACTTTATTAAAAACTTAGTAACTTAATCAAACACTATAAATATGGTGCCTGGATAACACATCTTAAACAAATTAGCAAACATCTCTTTTAAAATCTGACAATAGCTTCGGTTTCTATAAGTTCAACTAAGATGAAAAAACTTTGACACTTGTAAATAAAGAAAATTAAAATGTATTCTTGTCAAATAAACTTTTTAACTACACTTTATAATCCTATAAACTATCATACATAAGAAATGTTTTTAAATGGTGAGAGCTGTTTGAACTGATGTAAATATCCATCAATATTAAAAGATGTCACTGGTATAGCTTAGCCACACACACCAAAACAGTTAACCCTTCGGAAAACAAAAAACAAACAAAAATATATATATATAATATAATAATAATAAACAGAACAGTTCCTTTCTCTGCTGGCTGCATGGAAATGCTACACTTTCAGTACATATTTGCAGAGTCATCTTGGTTGGTTTGCAGTGTTATCAGATGCTGCACACCCGTTCTTGAGCTGCAGCTATATGGCGCCGCAGATGACAGCTGAAAAATGTTATGAGGCTTTAATACACTACAACATAGCTCTTTTTATGCATGATTCCCCACAGGTGTAAAATTTGACCTGCAACATTTTATTAATTTATTTAGGCAGCACCATGCAAGAAGGGTAATTGCTTAAAGGATTAATTTTAGGTACGTTTTGATAAATTAAGAAGATTATGGCTTTAATTATAAAAGTTGCAGGTCTCAATCCTCACCAAATGTCTCATTTTGATATTAAAAAAGAGACCACTGAGTGATCCTCACTGACAGGCGGTGAGTCAAAAACAAATATTCTAAGAAAAAGAAAAATCAGGACATTGTTTATAATAGAAGATTTTAGGGAATTTGGCTTTGATCTTGATTTTAGGATTAAAATGAATGTTTCCACTCTTAATGTAACTTAGAGGTTTTCTTTTAAAAATCCGTTGTGCAAACCTGATGCGGGATGACTCTGTTGAAGGTAAATGCTGAGGCCCCAAAATAGAACTTGTTAATTGTTGATTATTTTTGAACCTGGCTTTTAATATTTACATTATATTTCTATTTTTTCCTTCTCAACAGCGTGTGAGAAGACCGAGTTTGTGGAAAAGGGGGTGAGTCTGGCTGATCCCACAACTTTTGAACAGAACACATAATTTGTACAGATAAACCTCCACTAAGCTAGAATTCTGCCAAAAATACATACAGCATCTGTGTTTTTTATCACTGCGACTGTGGTTATCGGTTTGATTGAATTGGATTTGATGTGTAAAGTTGACACTAAAACTGGTACTGTGACTTTCTAAGAACACCACTAATGCTATAACAAGCGGCACTGCTCGATGAACTCAAGGTGCTGAACACCAGTACAACTGACAAAGAACTGTCACTGAGTGAAGGCTACAAACAAAAACTGTCAAAGACCTGTCAGAGAACTGTCAAAGAACTGTCTGCCAAGTAAAGCCAGCAACAAACTGCCAAACTTGAACTTTAATAAAGTCCAGATTTGGGGGGCCTGGACGGAACAAAGCAGCAGAATTTGCAGGATGGCGTGAGCAGACAGCAGAGTGTGACTCTGAACATGCAGCACTGAAGCTGGAGAAGATCAGCACAGCAGAACAACCACCTGCTACGTTCACGGAACAAAGCTGCATCACTGGAGGCTGGAGCCGACACAAGCTGAACAAGGTCTCACAAACAGAGCGAGCACCACCTACAGCAGTCCAGTGGAGGTGTCGACCTAACATCTGATCTGATTGGTTCATCCGTTGACAGTGTTGTGATCAAAATTACAGTTTGCTTTGATAAAAATTGCTAAATGAAACACATAGGCACACTTTAGGATGTGCATGTTACATTTTGACGTGCATGTCTCATGATTCTTAGTGTAACACTGATACAAGGGGGTCAGCTTGTTTACTTGTCCTTGTTCCAGAAGACTCTGAGATTAACAGTTTAGATGCATTTTCGTGGGTCTGGTTTGCTACAAGGGATGAAATTTATGGTTAATTTTTTAGAAGGAAATTGTATAAGAACTTGTTTCATATATAGCTTTATGTTTTCAAAATCTAGATTGAACATTTGCAGTAGGCCTGTTACAACTACATAATTTTTATTTTATTTTATATTTCTGAAACCAACACTCAGACTGTGTGTTAGTAAATTATAGCAACACTATCTTTCCAACTTAGATGAAACAGAAAAATTGTTTCAAAAGGGGGGGGAGATTGAGAACTATTCTAAAACTATTCTTAAATATAACTCATTAAAATGGAGGATGAGAACTAGTCTAAATAAATAAATAAAGAGAGCTCATAAAAATATACAATGATTAGATCATTAGTTATAAAAATAAAATAACTTCTTAGGTTTTATATTCAAAACAAACAACAACAACAACAACAAAAAAGGTCCAATCATAAAACTGAGGAGTTTAATAGACCAGTTAAGATAACCGCATTGACATTTAATAACGATTGTATTTTTCTTTCATTCTTTGGAATGTGTACAGAAAAGGTTCCAGAGGCTTTGCAGGTCTAAAGGGGGACGCCCCTGGGCCAGCAAAGCCAAAACACAGACCCTATGTGGATCTGGTCACGGGTCAAGGAAAATGTGGTGGATCTGCGTTCTTAAAAGCATTTGATTTGATTTGATCTGACCTGACTAGACTTGACTGGACTGAAATAAATTAATTGAGCTTTCATGTATAGAGTATTTTACCACATTTTTACTACTGATGTGCACGTTCAATAGTCTTGAACTTTTCCTTTTGTTTTACCTCAACAGATCTCTGGAGGAGAGTTGAATAAACTAACTGATTTTGACTTCTTTTTATTTATTTATTTTTTAAATTTTCTTCCAGCTCCATTTGGCATCAGACTCAATGTTTAATGCAATACTGTATTGTGTTGTTTTGAGGACAGGGTGATCAATGGACCTCATCATCGGTTGAAACCCTCTGGACATCAGATGTTGTCAACCAACGATTCTTCAAGCCACATGTGACTCGAGCTCTCCCTGGTGGCATAACCTGAAAAATGCTGGCACTGGATCTATAAAATATCTCCTAACTTGTGTTTTACACCATTTTTAGTTTTTAAATGCTTTAAATTGATTTAAATTGCTATTAAGTATTGGTCTGGATATTTTATCATACTGTTAACAATAGGAAATATGGATAAATGCCTGTAGCCACATCTTAAAATTTTACTGATATTTTCTCTCTCTCTCTCTTTCAGTTGGTGACAACGCGACGGACCGATGCCTCTGAGATGGACCTGAATCGTCCAACCAATTCGTAGTCATTGTTAAAATGCATGCCAACGAGTTGTGGCCTTTTTAAGATGGAGGCATCCACTGTGCGCTTTGTGACCAACTGACGGAGAACTACATTTTTAGACATTGTATTGTGTTTAGCTAAGTTGTGATATATTTACTTTATTAATGCCTCATTTGATCATTTGCGCATGCGGAGACGAGCTAAGCATAACCTCAGCCCATTTGAAATCCTTTTTGCGGCTCCACCCAACATGGGTGTGGGACCAATCTCAACTAGTGATCTAAAACATTGTGATCACGACATGCTGACATATTGCATTAATCTGACTAACCACCTCAAATCCATCAGAGAGCAAGTCCAGGGAGGGCTACCCAGCCCAACTCAGGTAAAGTTACACAACATAACTCCTGGAGACTTTGTTATGGTTAAATCTTTCAGGAGGAAACACTGGAACTCGCCCAGGTGGACGGGACCCTATCAGGTGTTGCTCGTGACCCACACGGCCGTGAAAGTCGCTGAAAGGGCTACTTGGATCCACGCCGCCCACTGCAAGCCGTTCCGAGGTACCAGGTCACCAACAGAGGACCCACTGGCAGGAGAACGAGTTTGGTAGGATTCCCTCCTTCCAAGAGGAGCAACGCGCCAGAGCCTTAGAGGCTGGGTGCCAACAAGGGTGCAGCAAGTATCGGAATCTGCACGATTTGATACCACCGAGGGATCTACGCGCTCAGGAGACACTGCTTTAGAAGAACTCCTGACAACGACAGAAAAGATAAGACAATGCTCGATACACGCATCCCACGCACAATTTTAAAACAACCTGTTTCACCTAGAACATGCACTGGGATGAAAGAGTTGCTTTGCTATACTCTAGTCATTGTGGGACTGACACTGATAGGTCTCATGACATGGTACCTGCATCCTGAAAATGTGAACCAACTCAATCCAGCTAAGAGAGAGCTCAAACAGAGTCCTGGTCGAAGGGACTACAATGGTAACCCCGTCTTCATAGTTCCATATGTCAACGGTACAACTTCAACAATAACTTTACCTGTTTGCAGATTGTTTGACTGCTCAGATGAAAGAATCAGAAAAGCCGAGCCTACCTCGTTTAGACTTTTTAGATCTCGTAGTAAGCATAGTACAGATTTGTGCTTTCAGACAGCTCCCAGAGGCTCATGTATATCACGGCTACCATTTTCTGAATTAAAGAGACATGTCTCCTTAATGTTTATTTTTTCCTTTTTGTTTTATTGATGTAGTCAAGTAAAAATCAACACATGAAAGTCAAATCAAAATTTTATCCTGATTAAATTACATATCATTTGTTCATTTATTTTCTTTTGTACTTTAATCCTCAATTGTTCTGTTTTCAATTGTTTTTGAACATGACTGTTGCTTGCCACATTATTTGCAGGTCTTTAACCTGCACAAAAACAGCTACTTGCTAATTCTATCTCTAGTTAATGATGGTTGCATGGAAAGTCTCTTAGACACATGTAATTTGATGTTTTATTTTGAGAGTCTCATACTTTTTTCTTCTCTTATAGATCAACTGAATGTAAGGATGATATGGACACCAGATTTGGTCACCGCTGTGGGGCCAGGGTGTTGTGCAGCTTTTTCCCTCAAGCACCTCTACATCATTGCCACCGGGGTTTTCCTGCACAAGTTCACATCATCCAGTTAGGCCTGGGGAGGCATAACTTATGATTTAATAAAACTGTGATTTTCTTTGTGGTTTCGTTTGTATTACGAATATTGATTTTCTTATTGTGAATTGTATTGTCTTAGTTGTTCCTGACGGAACAAAAGGAGGGAATTGTAAAGTGAATCATACATTCTCAGGTATTAAACTCATAATTAAACTTATGTGTTAAACTTTTCAGAATCATGCACTCCAAAATGCCTGTGTGAAACCAACCACATTTTGTGACCATCTGTGTGAAACCAACCACCTGTTCCTTAAGTTTTAACGTCATGTTCCTCATTTTATCTGCTAAACAAACTGTGACCTGCTCATGTTAGTCTGAAAACGCTGTAAGAAGTGCTGAATGCTCATTTTCCATCTGCTGAGTACTCATGTGTTATCAAAAGTTTCCACCTGGTGATAGACAAACACCTCCCGTTCCACCCATGGTTCCACCCCCAACTGTACGAGGGTTCTTAATCCATGCTGTGTTACTGTCTGAGCAGAGCAGACCCAGACAGCTTCGTGCCTGTACCATTCTGTTCTCATCTTGCAAGATCCATTAAATCTTTCAAACTTGAACTTCTTTTGAACAGCCTTGCCTCGTTATTCAGAAGTTTACTTCACACATGTGTGGCCTTCCTCGGAAGAGACCTGCTGGTGACAGTGAGACTTTCCAGTACCGGCCGAGGGCCTCTTCGATGACCCCGTGTGGAAAACAGATTTGGGCCTGATGAAACAGGACAAACTGATAATTTTACAGGTTTGCCCGCCCACTCGGTACAGTAACCTAACCTTTTGAGCCCAGTCTCCACTTGTAGAACACTACGAGGAGCTGGTGACATGTGTGTGCGCACCAAACATGACTCGCCTACTGTATGTGTAATCAAAACAAACACTGTTTCATGCATATATGAAAATAAAACTACCAAAGCACAAACTTCCCTGGTTCTTGACTCGAGTCCCACTTTTATAAAACGCAGACCACTTGGTCAAACTATGAACCACAGTAAGATGCGCGAGCTCTGTCTGAGAGAGTCAGATCTCACGATATCTTCTGTCGGACTGACCAACCTGCCCGAGAGCTCACGAGAGGGGTCAAAGGTCACCCCTCCCGCACTCAAACATGACAGGTAGCAATTAGACATGCCTTACAGGCTCATGGCGCACGTGCAGGCCTGGAGGACGTGTCTACCAAATGAATGGGTCATGACAACGATATGTCATGGCCTCAAGTTGCAGTTCACCACGAGACCGCCCCCCTTCACAGGGGTACTGCAATCAAAAATTAACCCTGCACGCGCACATGTGCTGAGGGAGGAAGTTTTGATGATGCTACAGAAGGGAGTGATAAGTTTGGTCCCGAAACGCAAACTACGCTCCGGCCACTACAGCAAGTACTTCCTGGTGCCCAAAAACGATCATTCCCTGAGACCGATACTGGATCTCAGGACTCTGAACAAGAGAATAAAAACTTTTAAGTTCAAGATGCTTACACTGCAGCAGGTTCTCCAGTCTGTGAGACCATGAGACTACGCATGTACAATGGATTTGAAAGATGCCTATTTCCATGTAGGCGTGTGGAGGAAACACAGAAAATTCCTCAGTTTTGCTTTTGAAGGAAACCCTTATGAATTCAAAGCATTACCCTTTGGTTTAAAGACGGCTCCTCGTACATTTACAAAATGTCTGGATGCAACCCTGACTCCTCTTAGGAATCAAGGACTCAGGGTTATGAACTATCTGGATGACCTCCTGATTCTGGCTGGAAGCATAATACAGGCCCAGTCACACTCCTACAGGGTGATCTCTCACCTGGAGTCTCTCGGTTTTATCATAAACCTACAAAAGTGTGATCTAACTCCATCACGGGTTACCGTATTTCTGGGAGTACAGATCGACACCTTTTGGTACAAAGCATGGCTCTCAAAGGAACGAGTTTCCTCGATTCGCCAGTGCCTGGAAATATTTAAACTGGATCAGTGGGTCCCCATGAAAATGTGCCAACGCCTTTTAGGCCTCTTGGCGGCAACCATACCCTGTGTGCCACGCACATTTCTGAAAAAGCGGGCCCTACAAGTATGGCTAAACCAACAGACACAACTCTTCCTGCCTGGTCGAGCAGGAAAGGTTGGAATATATTCAGAGTGCCTGAGGGCCCTGGAACCTTGGAGGGACTTGTCTGTCTTCACGGAAGGGGTCCCGCTGGGTAGGGTGGCATCTCGTGTGGTCGTCACGATGGACGCCTCAAAAACAGGATGGGGGGAAATCTGCAGAAATCAGAAGGCCCGTGGCCTTTGGAATGAACAGGAAGCGAGATTACATATCAACTTCCTGGAATTGTTGGCCATATTCCTGTCAGTAAAATACTTATTTAACAAAGGTCTGATTGCAGGGTAGCATGTCTTGGTGAAATCAGATAACAGGACTACAGTGTCCTTCATCAACAGAGAGGGAGGGATAAGGTCCCAAGCCCTCCTCGGACTGACGCAGAAGATGCTTACGTGGTATGCTCTGAGAATCTTGTCGCTCAGGGCGACTCATGTTCCCGGTGAACTAAATTATGGAGCAGATGCCCTCTCAAGAGGGCCTCTCCTGGCATCAGAATTGAGCCTGAACCCACGGGTTGTGGAACAGATCTGGTCACGATTTGGGAGAGCCTCGGTGGACTTGTTCGCTTGCAGAGCTAGCTCACAGTGTGACCTATACTTATCTTTGAAGGAGGCAGATGCACCGTTGGGAATGGATGCTCTGGCCCATGATTGGCTAGCAGGGGTGCTGTGCTATGCTTTTCCACCTGTCCCTCTGATCGAGGTGACACTGGAACGTGTACATCAGGGAGCCCTCTCCCTGATCCTAATAGCTCCCAGATGGCCGCAGAAACCGTGGTTCCTGGAGTTGATCTCAATGTTATCAGGGATACCATGGCAGTTGCCTCCTCACAGGGACCTGCTGACTCAGGCACATGGGTAGCTTCTACATCCACGTCCGGAGTTGTGGCGGCTTTCAGCCTGGCCTTTGAAGGGAACTGGCTGAGGGCCTAAGGCGTTGATTGCTTTATCCCAAAACAATCAGCAACAACATACACAAGGGTGTCCCTTTGTGTTTATATTTGCTTAGGAGATGTTCAATGGGGGGGTTCCCCTCTCCTTAACGGGTCTCCAACATCAGGATGGGCTCCACTTGTCAGTCGTGCCCTTGTATATGTAAACATTTTCCCTGGGGACTTGGGAGGTTACCCTGTGCTTGACCTGGGTTTTCTACCTCCACATTGCCACCCAATTACTGGTGGCATAATGGGTCCCTTGCTCTTTTCCTCCTGTTTTTCTCAGGTTTTCCAGAGAAAAAAGGAGATGATGAGTAATCGCACTAGTGGAGCACGCTTGTGCTGTCTCTAGCTGGTGTTTTTTTTTATCTATATACCCAGTGGTAATATCAAGCTGATGTTTCTACGTTTGACATTTTTTCTTCTCAGGCTGTGCTCTCTACATACCTTGTAGAAAGCAGCTGGTAAATGCCTGTCGTTTTAAGACAGATGTTCTCACATGCATTTTGCTGAGCATTTCAAGGACGTGATTAAATTACGTTCCTATAGCACAGGGGTCACCAACCTTTTTGAAACTGAGAGCAACTTCATGGGTACGGAGTCATACAAAGGGCACCAGTTTGATAAACTCTTCGGAAATAAAGCGTGAATTGAAAAAAAAAAGTATAATAAACATATGTTTAAGAACATATTTTTAAGATAAACATTATAAAATATATATAAATACAATAAAAGAATAACAAATGAATAAAATGAAAATTTTAAATGCAGCTTAGTTGTGAGTTGTGCTATTTTTAGAACAGGTCCGAGGGCACCTCAAATGGTCCTTGGGGGCACCCGGGTGCCCGCGGGCACCACGTTGGTGACCCCTGCTATAGCATATGTTTAACCGAGAGACATGACTGAAATGGAACTGAAAGTTATGCACCATAACTCATGTTCCCGGAAGGAATGGAACGAGGTGCAACATATCTAGCCCTTTTCAATGCTGAAAGCTCGGTGAAGTGCATTTTAGAGAATGATGAATGGGCGTCAGCGGCTTAAGTACCCAGAGGGCGGGGCCTCTGTGCGACGCTGACACCCCTGCCGTAAAGGCCTGAATGTATTCCTTCAGGTAATCACGCGGGGCACAATTCCCATAGCATATGTTGCACCTCGTTCCCTTCCTTCAGGGATCATGAGTTATGGTGCATAACTTTCTGTTCCCTTTCAGTCAAGTTCTCTCGGTGCAACATACTTGCTATGGTAATTGTGCCCCATCCTCTGGGTATTTAAGCAGCTGACGCCCATCCATCTTTCTCTTTTTTGCCCTTCACCTCGCTTAACACCTGAACTTCGTGGGACTTCTCTGTTTTCTTATCGCTCGACTAAGGTGAGCTTGCTCCCTACATTGAACATACAGATAAATTTTCCTGCGTACTGCTGGGCTGGCGAAACTAGTCCAGCATTTTTCTACTTACCTCAAAGTTTTCTTCTCTTTCCGCAGCTGCTTCGCTCAACGGCGTTAACTGCGTCACAACCCCCTGCTAACCATTAGCAGGCTAACCAGCGAAAGCAAGACGACGGAGAGGATGGCTTTGAACAAAAGGAAACTAGGACCAACTTTGACGCTTCTCGTCTCCGGACATGGCTCCCGAGAAGGGAAAACGGAGGACTGGAAGAAGAAAACCAACATGATGACGAGCCCTCACTCGCGCCCATGCCACTAGCGGATACGGCTACTCTCTTTCGGCGACGGACACCCACAAGGCCTGTCCTGTTTGCCTAGGGATTCTGCACGCGAGAAAAGCGCTGGAATTTCCCGACTCCTGCTCCCACTGCCGTCGAATGTCGGCGGTAGTGAGGAAACCCCGCGTGGACGCGTTGGCTTAATTCATGGCTAAGGCGGCGGTGCTGAAGGTTGCACATCGCACAAAGCTGCTCGCTCCCGAACCGGAGCTTGAGAAAGTGGACCTGGAATGCAACAGCCGAGTCGGAGAGGACAATGTGTCGGACTCTTCAGTTGCCGTCGAAGACTCGATGCCCGAAGTGTCTGACCAAGACACCGAATACGGTTACAGAGGAGAAAGTGTGGATTCCTCCCAGAACCTGGCGCAAATCCTACCGGAACCGGACTTGTCGGTCCTTGCTCTGTTCGACCTGTACCATAGGGTAGCAGATGCCCTGTAGGTCGCGTGGCCAGACCCCACGCCTCGCCAACAGGCTACGAGGCTAGCAGGAAACTACTT
This sequence comes from Garcialebias charrua, assembly GCA_038048925.1. Taxonomy (NCBI): domain Eukaryota; kingdom Metazoa; phylum Chordata; class Actinopteri; order Cyprinodontiformes; family Rivulidae; genus Garcialebias; species Garcialebias charrua. The sequence goes on from JBBPBX010038015.1 coordinate 14,478, forward strand.
CTATGTGAAGCAGCCGACAACGTCGCAAAATATGCAAATTTTTCCGGACTTCCTCATGGAGCTCAAACGCTCCTGGGTGGAACCAGAGCTCCCATCACGTTGCCATTGTCCCGACTCCTGGATATCATGGAAATGGAGACAGTGGGCCTCGCCAGCGCAACCCCTGATAGAGGAGACTCTGGCGGCTCTCCTGGCCCCAGCAGCCACGGGGACGAAACCAACGCTACCCAGCAGGGCCTGCCTTGCTTCAGAGAAACAACTTGAGAAGTGCTACAAGGCTCAGGGCCTCGCCACTCGCGTAATGAATGCATCAACCATGGTGCAGGGCGTACCTGGCAGAAAATTTGCAGGATATCCAGGTAACAAAAAACAAGCAGGCAGCAACGGAGGCCATGGAGGAGGCCCGCCGTGCCTCTGACCTCGTGCTCCACATGATGGGGACAATAGCCATTTCCCAAGGCAAAGCAATGGCGGAAATAGTTGTCGCCCAATGCCATCTTTGGCTAACATTGTCGGACTTCCCGGAAAACCAGAGGTCTGCGCGTAGAGCGTTTACCTACGGGACAAACTGAGGTCGCTGATTGGTCATTTGCTGACACGCCTACTGAATTGATTGACAGGTCGGGTGGGGAAAATTTAAAAAAGGCATGAGCTGTCAGGCTGCAGCTGTCAGGCTGCAACCATTACGGCGTTCTAAACTTTATATGTTAATAAAAAGTTCTAAAAAATAAAAACAAGGAGCGCTGGTCCTGCAGCCCATAGCACACCAGGAAATATTCAAGAACCTCGCGTAGCAACGTAGGACTCTAGTTTAATTCGCCCGTGACAAATTCATTCATTCTCATCATTTCAGTCATGGAGTCGGTGGAGGAAGCGAGCGATCACTTGACTTTTGGCAAAAAAACAAAAGTCCAGATCAAGGATGAAGAAGGGGAATTTAATACATTTGTGTCTCATACAAAACAGTCCGGCGCCGGGCAGTTTATTGTGAGACAATGCGCCTCGCATACACGGTCGTAAAATTTGAGCTTTGCGCATTCGTGCCCTGCGGGGCTACGCTTGTGCCTTTGCGTACGTACGGCGTACAGCGGCGTACTGCCGTATGCAGAGCTCTGCTAGGGCCTTTACACACAGTAGAGAGCGGCCGAGAGATGCCTAATGTATAAAGGCAGATGTTCACACAAGCATGCATTTTACTGAGCATTTCAAGGGCGTGAATTAATTACGTTCCCATAGCAATAGTGTTGCACCAAGTGACATGACTGATAAGGGAACTGAAAGTTACGCACCATAACTCATGTTCCCTGAAGGAAGGGAACAATGTGCAACACAGTTGGCCCTTTTCAATGCTGAAGCTCGGTGAAGTGCATTTTGGAGAAAGTAGTATGGGCATCCGCGCCTTAGGTACCCAGAGGGTGGGGTCTCTGGGGTGACGCTGACGCCTCCTGCCGTTAAGGCGTGATTGTATTCCTTCAGGTAATTGCACGGGGGCACAATTTCCCATAGCAATACAGTAGTGTTGCACCTCGTTCCCTTCCTTTAGGGAACGAGTTATGGTGCATAACTTTCAGTTTTGCTTAGCTGATTGGGTTCTGATTTTAATCTCTACATGTTCATCAAATTGTTTATTTTTTCATTTTTTTCATTAAAAATTAATCAGTTTCTTCATGAGATATTTTGTTAACTTTACAGACAATTGATCACAGTCACAGGTAAAAGCATTTCTGCCACCTCTCCGTAGGTGCCAGACCATAAACACCTCACTTTTTATCTTTATTCAAAACAGTTTTTGTTTGTTTTCAATAAATTTGAAGCGACCTGGCTCATTTTATAGTGTTCCAGATTAAATAAAGGTATTTTTCCAGCTGCTGGTTCCACTCCACTAGTCAAGATATAGAAGTGTGGAGATACACAGTCTTTGTCAACTTCAGCCATTTTTGACCACACAGTGTGAAATTACGGTTTACCTCTACTGCACTCATAAGCTAATATCAGATCATATATCTTTTATTTTTCTTCTTCATATAATAGAGAGAAACAAACCTGCATCAACAACTCATGTGTGATTGTGGTCATGTCTAAAAGCAACATAAGTAATGATTGGAGGTCATATACATCTTATTAGAAATGAGCTGAACTATTCAGCACTGTCAACTCTTCCTCATCCAAGGGAGCCGAATACTTCTGTTTTGTCAAAGCCTGAGGTGGGTTTATCGTTGCATGCACCAACAGCTGATGCATTGCCATGGATACATTGTGGAGTACTGACTTGTGAAATGTGACACTTGTTATGAGGTTGCAGAAAAGGATGGCAGTAAGATTTAGAAGTTTGAATCAGGAGTCCAACAAAGTTGTCAGGTCCTCTGGATAGTTAGTTTTTGTTGAAACATTTCATTTTTCATCCAAAAGACCTCATCAGTCCAAGAAGCCACAACAAACTCAGTCTTATAAATAGCACCTTCACATAGTGGGTCAACCAGTTTGATGGTGCTCAGATGGTTTCTGGAGAGTCTTTTGGATGAAAGATGAAACGTTTCAACAAAATTAAACCGTCCAAAGGACCTGACTGGACTTTGTTAGATTTTTCAACGTGGATTACTAGGCATTCATCAGGATATTTAAATTGTGAGATTAATTTCCATTTGAAACCCTTACCTCCATTTACCCCCTCAGATTTTACTATTGCCTGCTGCCGAAAGGCAAATAGTGGGTGATAATGTTTTTGCCTGTGTCTGCATACTGTATGTTTGTGTGTGTAATTGTAAGCAAAATACTTTATGAAACACTGGGTACATTTTTATGAAAATCCCAGAAAGAAAATATCAGATGTGCATCTAAAGTTTCAAGTAAACCCAACTGAAGAAGGCTGGCAAGGCAATAATTCAGCTATTTGATTGTATTGTTCTAAATGTTTATGTGGTTGGTTCTGAGTTATTTCCAATACTTATCCTGAGCACAGACCAAATCACATAACATCACTCAGTAATGAATGAGGTTGTTTATAACATTGTTTTAAAGACTTGATCTTGCAATGCATTGCAACAAAGAATGTTAGGCTTTTATTTCATATTTTACAGTCACTTTGATGTATTACTTAGTTAGGTTTAGGTATTAATAACATTGCATAATTTCCTGGTTAGTTTTACACATTAAAATGATTGAGTGAATGTACTTTGTACATTCTTAAAATAACATATTAATATAATGTTAGTTTAATAATGGCATTTACAGAAGAGAATATAATAAAATACTTGGTAACAACAAAGAAATATGTCAATTGAGAAGCATTCAATTAAATATATTTCATGTTAATTTGTGGCTCCTTTTTATGCCCCATTGAGCTATATCCAACACAGTCAAACCAACATTTTAATCAATGAGTAAAGTTTCAGATCACGTTCTCTATATTGACAAAATAATTGTGGACATAATTTAATCTAATCTTTTTACTGAACTGGAACCAGCCCTTTGGGAAGAGATGCTTTTGCCTTTGACCATGAAAATTAATCAGCTTTAAACATGTTTTTTTTTTTCATGGTGCTTTAGAGTAACAAAACATATGCTTTATTACAACATTTTCCCCCTTAAACATAGAGCATGTGCTAGAAATTATCTACGATTATAACTAGTTAGAT
>JBBPBX010038015.1:18771-30617 GCA_038048925.1 Garcialebias charrua
GTTAGTGTTTTCATTTGTTTACCGAGATACATTATTTTAGCTTTTAGACCAGTGCTATTGATGTAAATGTATTTCTTGTAGGTGTCCTCACAATAACTGAATGTTCTTCCATAAATAATTACTCTTATTACCCTGGACTGGCTGTGTACAACTTTTCAATTTTTTTTATTCTAGTTAGGTTCTAGGGAGAATAAAAATCTGAAAAGAAATGGCTGCATTAGAAACTTGTGTTAAATACAAATAACAATAAGAATGATAATAAGAAAAGCATGATTTGTTAAATTGGCTCAACTTATAACCTAATTTATTCAGGTTACTTTTTAGCAGATATACGTTTGCTAGATTCAGAGTTGGACTGTGCGCAAATAAACTGCATCGAAACAAATGTGTTAGTAGAGGTTTATATAGCTGTTTTGTTTTCTAGATGATTAAAAACTTTTTTTCCCCCATAATTTATCTTCTGTGCTTGTATTGGAATGTATTTTAACATCCACATCCATTTTATATTTGCATTATGAAAGCATGCAGGGCATTTGCGTGAGACTAAAATCGTAATTCTAACAAACAACAAAAACATAAAAACCCAGCCAGAGTGTAGATTAGTTATGTTGGTTTTCAAGTATGTATTAGATGCTTCCAAAAATGTCTGCTAGCTTGTAATAGATCTACTGTGGGTTTAAGTGTGCACACAATTTTTGTAGGAATGTTGTGGATTTATGATTGTGGTACAGTGTACCTGGACCATGGGAGCAGTATGTTGTTGACAGTGGCTGTGTATCCCTGACTGTGGGCATGTGTACATTGGTGAGGCTCTGTCATCAAACATTTGAATCACCAGTTACACTGGTCTTATATCTGAGCCATGATAATGATAGTGTTAAAATTATGGAAACAACGTAACATAGACATACTTGTGGCCGTAACATTGGACTTATTGTTTAATATGTAAGTTCCTGGTCTGATTGTCACATTTGTACATGTGCAAAGACTGTAGTGAAAGAAAACTTCTTATTTGCTTGCTTGCGAGGGTGTGGGTGTCAAGGATTATGGATGTTTTTAACTAACATGGATGTGTCACAGATTCTGTTCATAACTTTTATGTACATAATTTCTAGACACAGCCAAGGTGTTGAGGGGATCCGTTTTGGTGGCCTTAGAATCACTTCTCTGTTTTTTGTATATTATGTGGTCCTATTGGCTTCATCAGGTCATGATCTACAGCTTTCACTGGAGCGGTTTGCAGCCGAGTGTGATGCGGCCGGGATGAGGATCAGTTCCTCCAAATCCGAGGCCATGGTCTTGACCGGAAAAGGGTAGAGTGCCCTCTCCGGGTCGGGGAGGAGGTCCTGCCCCAAGTGGAGGAGTTTAAGTATCTCGGGTCTTGTTCACGAATGAGGGAAAACTGGAGCGTGAGATCGATAGGCGGATAGGTGCAGCGTCCGCAGTGAAGCGGGCGCTGTACCGGTCTGTCGTGGTGAAGAGAGAGCTGAGTCAAAAGGCAAAGCTCTCAATTTACCGATTGATCTACGTTCCCACCCTCATCTATGGTCATGAGCTTTGGGTTGTGACCGAAAGAACGAGATCTCGGATACAAGCGGCTGAAATGAGTTTTCTCCGCAGGGTGTCTGGACTCTCCCTTAGAGATAGGGTGAGAAGCTCAGTCATCCGGGAGGGACTCAGAGTAGAGCCGCTGCTTCTCCACATCGAGAGGAGCCAGTTGAGGTGGCTCAGGCATCTGGTTAGGATGCCTCCTGGACGCCTCCCTGGTGAGGTGTTCCGGGCATGTCCCACCGGGAGGAGACCCAGAGGAAGACCCAGGACACGCTGGAGGGACTAACCGTGTTTCCATCCATTTTCATTTCGAATTTTGAGCTTATTTTTGAAATCTCGCAAAAATGTAAATACAAATTAATGCGGATCAGAAGTGTTTCCATCTACTGGCTTGTAGCGCATCTACCAAGCCACGCACAGCGTCATTACGTCAGACGTCAGCGTCATTACGTCAGACGTCAGCGTTGCGCATGTCTACAGTAAACAGGAAGTAGCGGTTGAAAACAGAACCCGACCACACATCTCGTCAAAATGGAGAGAATATTTCAGGTACGTGTTGCTATCGGGCAAGTTGTATTTATTCTGTCATGCCAACTAGTTTTAGCGATGTTACATGTTGTCCGGAGCGGAAACAGCTGAACGTCACGTGACGTGAATGTTCGCTACGGCAGAACTGAGTCGGCAAATCTGTTTCCATCTGTCGTTTTGCGCATCTGCTCATTTTCGAAGATCCCAAAAACCACCTCAAGCGAGCGTATAAACTTTTTGGCGAATTTGAGGAAGTAAATTCGGATTTTGCCGTTTCCATTAAGCTTTTCTGCTGCGATACTTCAAAATGCGCATCTAGAAACCTTGATGGAAACACGGCTTATGTTTCTCGGCTGGCCTGGGAACGCCTTGGGATTCCCCCAGAGGAGCTGCTCCAAGTGGCTGGGGAGAGGGAAGTCTGGGCCTCCCTACTTAGGCTGCTACCCCCGCGACCCGACCCCGGATAAGCGGAAGAGAATGGATGGATGGATGGCTGGATGAAAAAGTTAACTACACATGAATCATGTGTTTGAGTTACCAGATACTGTAGTTCTTTCTTCTCTCATAGAGGGCTGAATGAGGAACTGATTTGATCCTGCATGGGTAGCTGGATGGCCAAAGACACCAGTCTGCCTGGGGAGCTGATAAGCGTATAAAAACAAATCTTGCACACTGCCCATGGCAGATTCTCGTGACTGGGCTCCCTGTGTGTAAAACGTCTACTTATTTGTGTAACTTGTTGTGAAAGACTGACTTTGCAAGTAAAAATCTTCTCCTGTCCTCGAGTGTGGCTTCTTTAAGTAAAATGAAAAGAAGATATTTTTTGATCCCACAAATTATAGAAGTGAAAAGCCTTTTTGTCTAGTACTGAGTGCAGAAGCATCATGAGTGTCTACTCTCACATCCATCTCTGAAATACAGGACACAGAAGAAGTGGCATAAATATGCACATCATAAGAAAAAAATACCTATAAAAAGTAAAGTATATCTAAAAACCGCTTTATTCTGCCTTCTCTGCTGAAAATTTTGTCTTAAACGTTCATGATTATGTATAAATGATGGAAAAATGTACTTTCTTCAACAACTCCCCATTTTCAGTCCTCTTGTTATGGCCATATAACTTATTATTAAAGACAGCATGCCTCCTTCTCAATTAGAACAGAACAGACACAACATGTGGCAGCATGAAATCCACTGCGACAACACCATCTCTACCAGTGCCCACAAAAAGATGGGGGGAGAGGGAAGGAGGTTAAGTGTTTGGCTTGGAGGAGAAAATATGATGGAGAGGAAGGGTGAGGTGTGGGAGGAAAATTGAGGAACGATCCCTGATTGCGCTTGTCTTATGAGGGGCATCCATCAGCTGTGACACCCGGACATACAAAGTTGCCCCCCTTTCCCAATATTCAATTATATAACGTGAGACAGGGTTTAGCACAACAACACACATTCATGCAAATACTAAAAAGAAACACGTGTTCGTGTACACTTTCACAATCTGATTTGATTTATGTTTTGCATCATTCTCGCTGATGATTGGCTAATCCTCGCCGAACAGCATGAGCTGCGCGACAGCGGTGCTTTCATTTGTAACACAAGCTGACAGTTTCTCAAAATAAAAGAGGAATCAACAAAGAGCCAAGTGGTGGCTGCAAGTAAAATCATGAATTTTACCAATGTCAGGATTTGTTTTTTATTAGATTTGTTTACATATTTGGTGCTTTATGGTTAGTGATTGTTTAGTTTTGTTGTTGTTGTTGCATTTTTTGTCTTCTTCTGTGCTAGGATTCATTCCTACTCATTTAGTTTCAGCTCATCTTCACTGCCACACTCACCTCACTTGTTCCTTATTCCTTTTTCTTTGGTCACACCTGTAGTCACTACCACGTGTCCTCTGTCCATGTAATCAGTCTGTGTCCATCTTAACCTCAGCAGAACATTACTGGTTTCAGCTGCACAGACTGGTCTCCTTGTGTTCCTACTATCCCTGCGTGTAAACCTCCTGGAGCAAGTTGTTAACTTTTTTATTATCTTTTTGCTTTGTTTTGTTTTGTTTTTTTTGAATGTCAAGAGGACCAGACTTAGCTTTTTTAGATTATTCTACCTGTATTATTGATCATGCATCAGCAAACTTTTTAAATATTTTTTTTATATCTTGACAGCTTTTTGTTTTTTATTTATATATATNTAGATAGATAGATAGATAGATAGATAGATAGATAGATAGATAGATAGATAGATAGATAGATAGATAGATAGATAGATAGATAGATAGATAGATGATAGATACTGTTCATTGAGTGAACTGAACAGACACTCTGTTAGTGTTTCAAGTCACAAACTTCTATAAGTAATCAGTTTATTTCAAAAGCTTTTGGTGTAGCAGAACTGGCCAGTATACAATCAGTCATCCATGTTTATGTGATTTACCAGCAACAATAAAATAAAATGAATAAGAAATATTCAATAGCCACAGGAACTACTAATCACAGCATTTGGGACAGAATGACAAAATTATGCCAGTATGAAGATACTACAATTCACATGGTAGGCTAATACTAACTACTTGATAGTGCACATTATAGTTCTGAATTTTTTTTGTATTTTAATATTTTCTTGGGCTATACACTTTGCTCTGATCTGGTTTGAAGTGTTTTTGGATAGGATCTCATTGCACAGCCATGAAGAAAATGTCTGGTTTTGACTTCTCAGGGTCTCATGTTTGCATCTTGCAGATGCGCTGTTTGTATCTTTTAACCATGGCCCTAAGTGTGCATTGTGGTGGTTTGCAGATGAGTGTAAACGGCTGGGATGGGGATTAGCTTCTTTAAGTCAGTGATTATGGTCCCCAACCAGAAAAAAAGGTGCTGTCCATCTGGTGTTGATAGTGAGTCTTTGCTTCAAGCAGACAAGTTCAAATAATGTGGTGTCCTGTTCATGAAAAATGGTAGGATGGAGCCAGAGATGAATGGGACCTCACCTGCACTAATGAAGGCATTGTTCCAGTCTGACATGGTGACGAGTGAGCTCAGGTGAAGCTCTCGATTTACTACTTCAATTACATTCCAACCCCCATCTACCATATGGTGAAAAGGTATCGATCATGATAAAATAAGAACAAGATCTGTCACATGTGACTGAAATAAACTTGCGTAGCAGTGAGGGTCGTAGAGGGTGGTCAGGCCTAAAGCCCCAGGCAGAGCTCCACATACAAGCAGTACGCCTCTGTATGACATACGTACGCAGAGGCACAAGCGTAGCCCCGCAGGGCACGAACGCGCAAAGCTCAAATTTTACGACCGCATGCGCGATGCGCGTTGTCTCACAATAAATTTCCCCGGCGCCGGACTGTTTTGTATGTTACACAAATGAATTAAATTCCCCTTTTTTATCGCTGATCTGAACTTTTCTTTTGTTTTTTTGCCAAAAGTCAAGTAATCGCTTCCTCCTCCGACTCCATGACTGAAATGAATGAATTTGTAACGATCGAGCGAATAATAACCATGTCATACCTGGCTGCGTGACGTTCTAAATATTTCCTGGTGGGCTGTGGGCTGCAGGACCATTGCTCCCTGTTTTTATGTTTATTTTTTAGAACTTTTTATTAACATATAGAGTTTAGAAACACAGCAGCGGCTCCAGCCAGCCAGCTCATGCATCTCAGACTCGACCTGCCAATCAATTGAGTAGGCGTGTCAGCAAATGACCAATCAGCGACCTCAGTTTGTCCCTAGGCACACGCTCTGTGCGTAGCTGCTCACATTACAACAAGAATTTGGAGCAATAACGCGAGCATTTAACGCGAGAACGAAAGCAGAGCTGTGCCAGCGAATGCGTGCGCACAGAATGCGCGCGTAGAGTGGCGTACAGGCAGTACGCTGAGCTTTGCCGGAGCCTTTAGAAGGAGCTCAGAGTAGAGTCACTGCTATTCTACATTTAAAGAGTCATCTTGGGTGGTTAAGCTATCTGATCAGAAGGCCTCTTGGGGGGCTATATCTGGAGGTTTATGGGCATGTTTCACTGGGAGGAAGCACCATGGAATTCCAAGACTGGCTAGAGTAACGGATGGAGATGTTCAACATTTATCATCTAAAACTAATTACTCTGACACAATAATTCTAACCCAGCTCACTTATATCAAATATTTTCTGTTCCCTTCAAACATTTATATTTGATAGTACAAACATGTTTGTTTGCTTTTCTCCTTGATACAGAAAAGACAAAGTCTTTTAGCCTTGACAATGTTTGGATTAGATGTTCCTGTTGGATCAGAACCATGACTCGTTTGTTTTATCTGTAAGACGTCAGAGCTTGTCAACTCCACCTCCTTCTTGTTTAAATAGCTTGTCATATGCAGCACAATTCGGATTTGTGCTGGACAATGTATTTTGAGACCAAACAAAGTTTCAGAAGACATTAAAAGCCTTTCCCCTTTGCAAAGTTTCATTATTTGTATCTAACTCAATTCTCTTGTTTATCTTGTGTGGTTTTTATTAAGGTAACATGGGTTTAAAATCCCCATCATTATGGTGCCGAAACCCATTCTCCCCATACCTGGCTCCTGATGACCTCCAAACAGAGCGTGCTACGAGACACGGTAAATTTGACAGAAAGTCCAGTTGGTTTCTCTCTGGCCAGTGTCCTCTGTCCATTGGTACTGTCAAGGTCGGATTGGCGGAGATTTCCAGACATCGCACAGGTCAACAAGAAAGTGAGTGTGAAAAAGTGTTTGTTGATACGTCGTTTTTAAAACAATTTGAGTACAGTAACAGAACTAGTTCACCCTGAGCCGAGGACTTGAAATTTGGATTGAGGTGTCTGTTTTTCAAGAACTAGACGTTAATGTGCACACGCTGGTTGGTAGAACCAAGATATTCTGTGATTCATAAGTGAGGACGGTCAATTATGCCAAGATTGAACATGTGAGGCTGACCAGTCAATATCTTTCATTGGACGTTTAGTGAGCCCGGCCAAGCAAGAAGAGAAATTAAGGCAAGAATGTTTATCTTTTTATGACGCGTCGTTCTGTGTTTGTTTAATTTTTTTTTTTACATCTTTAGTCTTTTTTTACATGTAGCCTATGTTTGTGTTTGTAGAGCGCTACAACCTTTTTCTTTCTCCCATTTTCCTTTGTGTGTGCGTGGGCAGCTGGCTCCTAGTCTGTTATCTGTCCCCCCCACTCCCCCACCCATGCTGAACCTGCCTACAGCAGCTTTCTGTGTCTGACTGTAATTGTTTTGGTTTTGACTACACCTTGGTCTCTAAGAGTGAATGCGAGTACCGGTACCTTGTTTTTTTGTTTTTGAGAAATTTATATTTTGGAAGTTAGGGGTAAGTGATCTCACAACAATGAATAACAAGCCCAAATAAGCAACTTTAGATTCAAAGCAAGCCCAAGAAACTACAATAAGCGACTCACAAAATTCCTGTGGGAGACCCACAGTGATCAGTGAAAGTATTACCGGGAGGCTATACTGCATTGAATACAATTATTGACGATTTAAAGTTTTATAATAAGCTTGTTAATTTAAATTAACAACCATAATCATATCAAAATTAAGTTTAGGCATTTTTGGATAACAAATCTTAAACAAAATTAGCAGAAATTTATTTTTAGACTTGCCAGTAAATTTTGTCTTTTAAAAGTTTAACTAAATTGATAAAACTTTGGCACTTATAAAGAATAAAAAAGTATTCTTGTCAAATAGAATTTTGACTAGATTGTAAGTTGAAACGCTTAGGTTAAATTCATCATTTTCAACGATTTTTAGCATACATTGAAATGTTTTTTTTTAGATTTTAAAAAGCTGTTTCACAGTTAGGTAGATTTTAAGAGCTATTTCCTTTTAGGAGTTATATAATGTAGATATCCACTGATGTTAATAAGATGTTATTAATATCTTTGATTTAAATAGGTTAAAGCAAACACTCTTCCCAATAATAAAAATGCTTTATTGGAAGTAACTTTTTAGCAAGTATGGGTTACATACACACAAGAATCCAGCCAAATCCCCAGGAGTAATAAACACATTTTATTGTTAAAACCTAATTTTGATATTTATCTTCATAAATTATGACCATTAAAGGCTAAAAGAGGTCTGGTAAATTTGAAAGGGAATTAGAATAACATCTCATTCGACCATGCAATGCATAAGCATTGATAGTAGTGATAAGGGTTGTTTTATTCAAAAAGATTGGGGTTAGCCCATGCTTTGTCTTTTAATAAGTGAAACCACTGAAGAAGTGAGGACTTATCTTAACATTTTCGATAAATTGACAACATATGAGGGCATCCCACGGTGCCGTTTTAACATTAAAATTAAAAACAGTACACACATAAATCCGAAGAGAGGGTGGATCTTAGAAAACTCAATGAATTGGCTAATTATCATTTATGCTAGCAAGGTGGTCCTAGAAAACAGTGCATTATATTTTCTGAAATATAATTGGGCAGCAATATTTCTGGTTTCAGATCAAATTGATGATTTCACTCTTACGTAAATTAATGATTTTAGATCTGTTGTGCTGATCAGATTAAAAGGAATGCCTCTGTCGAAGGATTCACTTTTATGTAAATTAACATTTTAAATTCCATTGTGCAAACCAGGATTACAGAGGTGACTCTCTTCAAGGTAAATGCTTATAGAACTTACTAACACATGATCTTGTGTTAGTTATGTGGATAGAACATATTCGGAGTATGTACAGGTCTTTACAGATGGATCTAAAGACCCAGATTCAGGCAGAACTAGTTGTGCAGTTGTTGTCCCTGAATTAAAATTTGAAATAGGTAAGCGCACTTCAGACTTTTTAAATGTGTTTTCGGTTGAACTATACGCCATTTATCTGGCCTTAGAATGGACTAAATTGTCTTCATTACCCAAGGTGATCATTTGCAGTGATTCTGCTTCTGCCTTGTCAGCCATGTCATCAGGTACATCAAAAGCGAGACAGGATTTATTAACAAGGACTAAGATTTCCCATTCACAGCTGGTTAAGGAAGGTAGGAGTGTTGTATTTATGTGGGTACCTGCTCATAGGGGGATTCGGGGTAATGAACTGGCTGACAGAATTGCTAAACGTTCCGTTACTAGAGACAGTGTTGATATACATATCCAATTATGCAAGACAGAAGGAAAAAGTATTGTTTGGTCACATGTTAATCAGTTATGGCAACAAAGGTGGGACCATGAAACAAAGGGGAGACATCTGTATGCAGTTCAGAATTCAGTCAACAGTAACAGATATCATGGAGGGAATAGGAGGGAGGAATCAATAATAACAAGATTAAGAATAGGTCATACAAATCTGAACAGTACTTTGTTTATTATAGGGAAACACGATAGTGGAAGTTGTGATTTTTGCCAGCAAACAGAGTCAGTGCAGCACGTCATTTTGGAATGTTCTGCATATTCAGCGGAAAGGCTGACTCTACTGGACCATATGAAACATGACGTCACGAGCCCGATCAGTTTGAAGAGCGTTTTGGAATGGGGATCTAGTAAAGGTGGACGCAAATACTTTATGTATTTCTTGACGTCGACAGGTCTAAGCAGAAGACTGTAGGTCTACGATTTTTTTATTTTTATTTTTTTTGCTTTGTTTTGTTTTATTTTTGGATGTCCAGAGGACCAGACTTGGTTTTTTTTTTTGGAAGACTGTAAATAGTTTAGGGATGGGACCATTAGATGGCGGTAATACACCGGAAGGTTGTAAGCTGCCGTTAAACCTCACGGAAGAAGAAGAAGAAGAAGAAGATCTTGTGTTAGTAAGTAAGCACATCTTGCTTTGAAAAAAGCAAGATGGCTGCCGGGGTGCAGACACACAGTTTGGCAGGTCCTGAGTGTTTTTTTACAAAAAATCTTCAAAAACATCAAAAGGCGTCGGATTTTGCCATCATCTTATTTGCTTATTGTTTTTATATCTTTTTATCTACTTCTGAGCTTAACGTGCCCAAGGAAAAGTGACAATCTAATCTTTTTGCCAGCTAAAAAGAGTCAACATCTTCTCTTCACAAGGCTGCTGGATTATGGCCATGCTAGGCCACCCCCAGGTAAAAAGGAACAATCTAGCAGTTTTCTACTATCTCCCAGAACTGCTAATCTTGTTCTGATACTGCTTCTGGCTGGTGACATTGAAGTAAATCCTGGGCCTGGGCCATCACCACTACAGCTACCAGGGCTACCACCTCTGCTACCTGGGCCACCACCACTACTACAGCTACCAGGGCTACCACCTCTGCTACCTGGGCCACCACCACTACTACAGCTACAAGGGCTACCACCTCTGCTACCTGGGCCACCACCACCACTACAGCTACCAGGGCTACCACCTCTGCTACATGGGCTATCACCACTACAGCTACCAGTGCTACCACCACTACTACAGCTACCAGGGCTACCAGCTCTGCAACTTGGGCTACCACCATTACAGCTACCTGGGCTACAACCACTGCAGCCACCTGGGCTACAACTACAGCTACCTGGGATATCACCTCTGCAGCTACTTGGCCTACAACCACTACAGCTACCTGTGTTAACACCTATGCAGCCAGCTGGGCTACAACAACTGCCACTACATGGACTGCCATCTCTGCATCGACCTGGGCTACAATTACAACCAACCAGGGTACAACAACACTTTTGCCCACTTGCTCAAGCAGGTGTGCTACAACCACAGGCAGCTGAGAGTCAACAACATACTGTTGGCTTGCAACCACAGGTAGCTGTAAATAATCCTAAAACTGCAACAAAAAGACTACCATCAGCCATAAAACTAAAGTACCTGAATCCTGCTATTAAAAAACAAAACAAGATGCATTTTTTCCAAACCCTCAATAATGCAAAAGTAATTTGGGATCCAAGATCAAAACCAAAAGGAATTTTAATGGGTCACATCAACATTCGCAGTATTGTTAATAAAACAGAACAAATCAGACATTTATTAAGTGACTCAAACATTGACATACTTGGAATATCAGAAAGCTGGCTGACTTCTACATCACCAACAGCAGCTGTGAATATGCCAGGATACAATGTATACAGAAGGGATAGAGGGACAGGGAAAGGTGGGGGTGTATTGGTCTATGTTAAAAACCATATTAAATGTGAATTAATCAGTTGGCCAGGGGAAGTTAATCTTGAATGTATCGGTTTAAATGTTTCACTGTCACACACAATGTCATTCACTCTGATTTGTATTTATCGATCTCCATCTACCAAGGATATATTTTATGATCAACTTGGAACTATTTTAAACCACTGCAACTCTCAAAGGGAGATTATCCTTATGGGTGATTTTAACATCAACTGGGACAAGAAATTGGATAGGAGAAAATTGAAACAACTTGCTGACAAGTATAATTTAACAAAGGTCATAAATGGGCCAACAAGAATAACAAATACGTCCAAAACAACTATTGATTTAATATTCACTAACAAACCTGATAGAATTTTGAAGACTTTTAACCTCCTATCTGGTCTCTCTGACCACAATTTTATTTTCTGCTCAAGAAAAATTAATAGGCAGCATCCAGCCACAACTGCTAAAAATAGATCCTACCTTTTTATACCTAAACATTTGCAAGAGCATCTCAAGACTGAACTTGAACAAATAAATTGGTCGAATGTATTGGAATATAAAGATACTGAGATCTGTACTAACAACTTTATCAAGAGTGTCAATGAAATTTTAAACCAGTTTACAAAAATAGGCAAGTTTGGAAAACAGAACAATCATTTACCTTGGCTTAACAGTGACATTTTAAA
>JBBPBX010038016.1:0-21578 GCA_038048925.1 Garcialebias charrua
ATATATATACATATATACATATATATATATATATATATATATATACATATATATATATATATATATATACATATATATATATATATATATATATATGTATATATATCACATATATATGTATATATATATATATATACATATATATATATATATATATCACACACTTTATGGTATTGTAGGCCATTGCATTAGGTAATACATTCAGCAATTACTTTTACTTTAATACTTTAAGTATTTTTAAAAGCAAGTACTTATTTACTTTTACTTAAGTAAAAATATTAATATGGTACTTCTACTTTTACTAGAGTATATTTTTGTCTGTTTATTTGCACTTTTACTTAAGTACAGTGTTTGAGTATTTTCTCCACCACTGGATTTACCTGACTATATAAATATGCCCCAAGGCCTCCTCCCCGCCAACAGATTGGAATGGCCTCATATACATACCAATGGCTTTAAAAATGCTAATTCAATTTGTCAGTTTGACAATCCCATGGGTTGCATAGGTAGAATTGTCATTTTGACAAAAACTGGTAGAGCTAGTGTTAAACGTCACTGCACCTCAAACAGGAATGCCACTGTCAAGGAAATAACAGAATGGGCTCAGGAATACTTCCAGAAAGCATTGTCAGTGAACACAATCCACCGTGCCATCCGCCGTTGCCAGCTGAAACTCTACAGTGCAAAGAGGAAGCCATTTCTAAGCAAGCTCCACAAGCTCAGACGTTTGCACTGGACCAGGGGTCATTTAAAATGGAGTGTGGCAAAATGGAAGACTGTTCTGTGGTCAGATGAGTCACGATTTGAAGTTCTTTATGGAACACTGGGACGCCATGTCATCCGGACCAGAGAGGACAAGGATAGCCCAAGTTGTTATCAACGCTCCGTTCAGAAGCCTGCATCACTGATGGTATGGGGTTGCATGAGCGCTTGTGGCATGGGCAGCTTGCATGTCTGGAAAGGCACCATTAATGCAGAGAACTATGTTCAGGTTCTAGAACAACATATGCTCCATCTAGACGTCATCTCTTTCAGGGAAGACCCTGCATTTTTCAACAAGATAATGCCAGACCACATTCTGCAGCAATCACAACATCATGGCTACGTAGGAGAAGGATCCGGGTACTGAAATGTCCAGCCTGCAGTCCAGATGTTTCACCTATAGAGAACATTTGGTGCATCATAAAGAGGAAGGTGCGACAAAGAAGGCCCAAGACGATTGAACAGTTAGAGGCCTGTATTAGACATGAATGGGAGAGCATTCCTATTTCTAAACTTGAGAAACTGGTCTCCTCTGTCCCCAGACGTCTGTTGAGTGTTGTAAGAAGAAGGGGGGATGCCACACAGTGGTAAAAATGGACTTGTCCCAACTTTTTTTGGATTTGTTGATGCCATGAAATTTTGAAACAACATATTTTTCCTTTAAAATGATACATTCTCTCAGTTTAAACTTTTGATCTGTGATTTGTGTTCTGTTCTGAATAAAATATGAGATGTTGGCATCTCCACATTGCATTCAGTTTTTATTCACAATTTGTTTAGTGCCCCAACTTTTTGGGAATCCGGTTTGTTTAATAATATTAAGGAATGACGGATTTCGTGATAATCAAAGGTCGTCTTTAGACAGTTGCACCTGACACTAACTCTGCAAAATGAGCTTCACACTTGGACAAGTGATTAAAAGAAAGAAAATCAATCTGTCATTTTGAGCTCAGACAAAATGTTCATTATTCTGTCAGTCTGGTATTTGACAAAGGAGTAGCTGAGAGTCACACTCATCAAATGTTCTGCAGATTAGAATACGATAATTGCTTAGCCATCCAAAGATCTTGTGAACCACTGAATGAAGAAAACTTTGTGATAAACCAGAGGTGACACAAAATAAACTAAGAAAAACCAGGGGAGCCATGGAGAAGGACCAGACATGGCATGGAAGCCACAATGCCAGGCTGCAGATGAGACTGGGAGATATATAGTCTTGTAATACTGCAGGAAAATGTGTCTGCTTTTTCATGTGGTATTAAATTGGACACATATTTTTCAGAGTGATGTCACTCTGAGTCTGAACTGTCCCGTTGCATTCCATCCGATGTTTGCATCATCGAGGTGTGAGTTCAAACACAGCGTGCAGCATGTGGCGTCATGTCTTCTTCTGCGCGTGCGGATCACTTCAGGACCTGTTGATGATCACATTGAAATATAATGTGAATGACAATAAAAAATAAACATGAACCCGAGAAAGAATAAACTTGAGCAATGAACACGAAAGACTTCTTTAAAAACAACAAATCAGACAGAAACTTCAGGAAATGATCTTTGGATGTATTAACTTTTAAGACAACCAAATTCAAGATGGCTGCCACAGCCAGCTGAACTTAGAAAACACAGAATTGGCTAAACATCATGGATTTTACAAATATTGTGCTAAAATTTGTTGTGGTTGTAGCTGAGAGTCATTCACAACATAAACTCCAAGTGCGACTCATTTTGCAAGATTTTTCCATAAATCTCAGCATTAACTGCCCACCTTATGTGTCTGTTAGCAAAATATCTCATGAGCCACTGGATAGATTTTGATAAAACTTTCTGAATCAAATGTTCATTTGATGTACATAATTGATTAATTTTGGAAATTGATCCAATCAAAATGATCGTCTATGTCAACTTTAACCAATACAAAACAAATCGGCTGATTTTACATATAATGAGCTAAAATTGGGTGTGGTAGGAGCCGAAGCTCAATACACTCTGAGGCATTTTACAATCCTACATGTTCATTTCCAGATTTGTCAAAAACATCTAAAACTCTGACATGTATACTTCAGGGAATGTTTGCCTGTGTGTTCATTTTATTTCAAATATGCTGATGACGACTGCTTCTTTTTAGAAGGAAAACTTTTGGTAAGTGAAGTGCACATGTGGATCTGTTGTCTTCTTATCACACATGTACAGAGGCAAACATGTACTTTTATTTTCAGAGCATGTTTTAACACCAGTTATGTTGTTTTTAATGTCATGTTAAACAATATTTTGACTACATTTATTCACGTGAAGTGTCAGTATTTTTCCTCACTGGTGAGAAAATTGACGGCTGCTGGACATTTTTGTGTGTTTGCTGACACACAAACCAACGTGGCAGGATTTCTGTTCATGCACCACACCCGGAAAACTTTTTTTTTTCTGATCTATCGGTGTCACACCCTAAAAAAACAGTGCAATCATTGTTTTTGACCCAAAAGAGAAAAAAAAGCCCTAAAGGATAGCCTCTGCACAACTTGCAGGAAAATACAACATCTTAAAATCTTAATTTTGTAAAGCTGCTTATGTACATATATATTTCTATAAATGAATAGACAAGTGCATTTTATTGAATGCATGTCAGAGTATGTTCTTAAGTTTAATTACCGGTAATCACAAATACCTGTTGAACATGACATGCAGAGGGTGTGAGGGCGTTCCAGCTCTATTTAAACTCACAGCAAGCTCGAGTTCACGCTTTGGAATCGCCTTCAGATCCAGGTAGGTACAAATGCGTCCCCTGTTAAGTTTATTTTTGCACATTTTACCACTTATTCTGTAATAACTTGTATCAAGGTTGCCCTGTTCTTGAATACTGATAATGCAAATATCAAAACTTTAGGTGCCTGCTTCAAGAAACTCTCTTTGTTTTGTCAGGTATGTGAAAAAAGTGTCAACTTTATTTGAATCTATTCTGTCATTATAAAACCCATAATACATAGTTTTACTGTTTTTACTTTGTGTCCAGATTTGTTTAAAATCCAAAAATGAAACGCAGCAAGGACATAACTTCTCTGGAGCTATCGGTGGGAAGTCTGCTGTGTACCTTTATGGAATATCAAGACGCTGATGGGAAGCTGACCAAAGAAACCTTCTGCAAATGTCTCACAGAGCAGATGCCCTCGTTTGATGCGGTGAGGCAACTTTTACTTTTAAGAGGTGTTTTCGTGTGTCTTGCAGAAATACAGCATAAAAACTACTGCACTGATTTAAAAGATATGATCGATGACATTACATTTCATCAAAAAATATTTCCAAATGTCTTTTATTTCCACAGAAAAACTGTTAAAGTTAATGATTTGTGCACAAATGAACCAATTAAATACAAATGCACTCATATTTGTGTTCTTTATCGCAAAGGCAAAGGCTGGAGAGGAGCTGTTCAAGACTGTGGACATCAACGAAGACGGGAAACTGGAGTTCAAAGAGTTCGCCGTGCTGGTTTGCTCTTTTGCCTGCTCAAACTACGACGCCCTTCAGGATGTCATGAAGAATTGCAAAAGTGGTGGCAGTGGAAAATAAGTCACTTGAGTCGAATAAATACTTGACGTTCTATTTGGCTTCATATGAAGGAAAATAAAAGTGTTTAAGTCCCGTCTGCAAGACTTTTCTTGTTTTAGTGATCATGTGTGGCGATGAACTGGACAGGCAAGAAAATAAATGTTGCATGGGCTTAAGGTGTGTCACATGTCAACTGACTCATTCATCACACTGCAGCTAAAATTTTGTGTGTGCAGCTTCAAACAGATCATTCATAAATCAACATGTAGGTTTAGGATTGTTGCTTTCACAACGAGATGCCTGCGTGAACTGGTTGTTCTCGTTTCTCATTAAAGTTCTAATTAAGGCCATCAACGCTGAAATTTCTTTATAAATACAGTAATTGTTTTTAAACAATGCATCAATACACGCTTTTCTGAAAGACACATACTGTACATTTCTTCTAGTGAGGTTCAGTAGATTAGTGGTTCCGAACACTGGTCCTTGAGGAACACCATCCTGCATGTTTTAGTTGTTTCCCTGCTCCAACATGCCTGATTCAGTGATTATGTTCTGCAGAAGCCTGTAAATCACCCATTTATTAAAAGCAAGTGTGTCGGAGCAGCAAACCAAGTAAAACATGCAGGATGGTGTTCCTCAAGGACCATGGTTGGGAACCCCTGTGAGTAGATCAGTGTTTTTGTTGTTGTAACTTTAGTCATTTGCTCAACTCTCAGCAGATGGCATTTGAAGTGATTGAGTTTCATTAAAGAGTTAAATGCACCTGTACCTGTCCAGGTTGTGCCTTTTGCACAATGTCCGCTGGGGACAAGCACCACAACACCCCCTGCACCATCAGAAACTGGTTGGTCACATGGACGGATACATTCATTTTTTTATGTTACGCAGAGGGATTTTGT
This sequence comes from Garcialebias charrua, assembly GCA_038048925.1. Lineage (NCBI taxonomy): Eukaryota > Metazoa > Chordata > Actinopteri > Cyprinodontiformes > Rivulidae > Garcialebias > Garcialebias charrua. The sequence continues at coordinate 5,199 of JBBPBX010038016.1, forward strand.
GATAAATAACTCCACCACGTGAGAATTCATATATAAAAGTCCTGCTGCCTAGCTGCAGGAGAGACATGTATAAAAAAATTATGCCCAAAAATGTAAGGCAACAATTTTTTTTATAATAATAATAAGATGAGCAAAAGACAATACAGGTTTATTTTGTTGTTGTTTTTGTCTAAAATATGAATTCTTTAACTTATACCCTGAACTACTCAGTCATTCAATAGTTTCAGTATATCTTTTTAAAAATTTGCAAATGATGAAGAGTTTAGAACAAATATGTATTTCAATTGTTTGGATGTTAAACATCCAAATAGGCTTTTCAACTGGTTCAGCTGGTGACCCGCGGGCTGCAAATGGCCTGAGGGTGACTTCAATCCGGCCCACCAATGACTTCATAAAAAATAAAAATAATNCTGGGTTTGGATTTTGGGTTCTGTTTATTGCAATTATGATTCAATGCAATACATTAAACAAATTTAAAAGGTTTACTGTTAATGCTTTTAATTGCTGGATGTCCGGCCCCTGAGCTGCTGGCCTTCAGAAACTGTGGCCTCCAGAACAGTTTAGCTGAATAGCCCTGCTGTAGTTTGTCATTTGGGGTGATAATTAGGTTTTAGATGTTTTTCCTTTTTGGACTTCTGTGCTTGTCATGGATTGTCCATAACGAACACCATGTTCAGGCATAAGGATGTCCATATGTGCTCTTGGCACCAGGACACCCTAGGTCGCAGTTCTATGATCGACTTTGTTGTCGTCTCATCTGATCTGCGGCCGCATGTCCTGGACACTCGGGTGAAGAGAGGGGCGGAGCTGTCAACTGACCACTACCTGGTGGTGAGTTGGCTCCGATGGTGGGGGAGGATGCCGGTCAGACCTGGCAGACCCAAACGTATTGTGAGGGTCTGCTGGGAACGTCTGGCAGAGTCTCCCGTAAGACGGAGCTTTAACTCCCACCTCCGGGAGAGCTTTGAACACGTTCCGAGGGAGGCGGGGGACATTGAGTCCGAGTGGGCCATGTTCCGCGCCTCTATTGTCGAGGCAGCTTATCAGAGTTGTGGCCGCAAGGTTGTTGGTGCCTGTCGTGGTGGCAACCCTCGAACCCGGTGGTGGACACCGGCGGTGAGGGATGCTGTCAGGCTGAAGAAGGAGTCCTATTGGGCCTTTTTGGCCTGTGGGACCCCGGAAGCAGCAGATAGGTACCGACAGTCCAAGCGGCATGCGGCTCGGGTGGTTGCTGAGGCAAAAACTCGGGCGTGGGAGGAGTTCGGAGAGGCCATGGAGAATGACTTCCGTACGGCTTCGAGGCGATTCTGGTCCACCATCCGGCGTCTCAGGGGGGGAAAGCGGTACGCGACCAACACCATTTATGGTGGGGATGGCGTGCTGTTGACCTCAACTCGGGATGTTGTGAGTCGGTGGGCGGAATACTTCGAAGACCTCCTCAATCCTACTGGCACGTCTTCCACTGAGGAAGCGGAGCCTGGGGACTTTGGGTCGGGCTCTCCAATCTCTGGTGCTGAGGTCGCCAAGGTGGTTAAAAAGCTCCGCGGTGGCATCCCGATGGTCACCGCTTTCCATTTCCCTCACAGGCCGTATTAACTCAGTCAAGATGGTCACTTTACCTAAGTTTTTATATCTTTTTCAAAATATTCCTGTTTTTATCCCTGGTTCATTCTTTGTTCAGTTAGATTCCATCATTTCATCATATCTGTGGCAAGGAAAACGTCCACGCTTAAATAAGACACATCTCCAAAAAACTAAGGCCGCAGGCGGTCTTGCCCTTCCAAATTTCCGCTTTTATTATTGGGCAGCAAACTTGCACTGTCTAGCATTCTGGTCATTCTATTACAACAGGCCTGACAGCCCTGACTGGGTAGAGATGGAGTCACAGTGTTCTGGGAAATGGTCCTCCGTGGCTTTCTTGGGATCCTCACTCCCGCTTCCACCACTTACAACTGTTATAAATCCAGTTATAAAACACTCACTAAAAATCTGGGCACAATTTCGTAAATGTTTCAATTTCTCTAGTTTCTCTCTCTATAGCCCTATCATGTCTAACCAACTTTTCAAACCCTCATCTCAGGACTCTGTTTTTAAAGAATGGCAAAGAAGGGGTATAGTACGCTTCAATGACTTGTTTCTCAATAACACTTTAGCTTCATTTCAACAACTATGTGAAAAATTTAGTCTTCCCCAGTCCAATTTTTTTAGGTATCTCCAAATACGGCACTTTATTACTCTTCATTTGTCCAGCCTCTCCATTTCAACTGATAGCAGTATTGTTGACACTATTCTTTCTCTAGACCCAAATAAAAAACAGTCCATTTCATTCATTTACAGTAAACTATTGGATTTGAAGCGTGCTTCCTCAGATAAAATCAAAGCTGCTTGGGAAGAGGATCTCGGCTCCTCTATTTCAGAGGACTCTTGGACCTCCATACTCAAACTGGTGAGCTCCAGTTCTCTCTGTGCTAGACATTGTCTAATACAATTTAAAGTGGTGCACAGAGCTCACATCTCTAAACTGAAATTGTCCTCTATGTATCCTGATGTCAGCCCATACTGTGTGAGATGCAAACATGCTGAAGCCTCTCTCTCCCATATGTTTTGGTTTTGCCCATCTCTGAACAAATATTGGCGGGAAATCTTTCAGACTTTATCACATGTACTAGATACACGCCTGAACCCTGACCCACTGATTGCTCTGTTTGGTCTTGTAGAGGGCATGACACACCTAAATAAAAACCAACAACATGTAATATCGTTCACCTCTCTCCTGGCCAGACGAGCTATTTTGCTTAGGTGGAAAGAACCGTTTCCACCCACTCACGCTCAGTGGTTGGCTGACATCATGTCCTGTTTAAAGCTGGAGAAAATCAGATTCACACTCCAACAGAAAGAGGGTAAATTTGAGAATGTCTGGGGACCTTTCCTGAATCTGTTCCAGTCTCTTTGACAACACAACTCATTCAGGTTAATGCAGTCTCTTGGCTATTTTACCTTTTATTTATTTTTTTCCTTTTCTTTTGGCAGTGATTGGGTAGGGATTATTTTCTACATGTTGTAACTTAGATTGATTGTTGTGTTTTTTTGTTGTTGTTGTTGTTGTTTTTGTTTGTTGTTGTTGTCTGAAGAAAAAAAAATGAAAAATTCAATAAAAAAGATCTTGAATTTGAAAAGCTCCGTGGTGGCAGGGCTCCGGGGGTGGATGAGATTCGCCCTGAGTTCCTTAGGGCTCTGGATGTTGTGGGGTTGTGTTGGCTTACGCGACTCTGCAATATCGCGTGGATATCGGGGGCAGTTCCCTTGGATTGGCAGACTGGGGTGGTGGTTCCCCTATTCAAAAAGGGGGACCGTAGAGTGTGTTCCAACTACAGTATAGGGGGATCACTAGCCTGGTTAAAACCAGACCCTTGTCCTTCACTTTGCTTTGGACTAGGGTCTGGGACTTCTCTCATAGACAAGGATTTCTCCGGTAGATTTTTGACCGGACCAATCAGAGAACAGAAGGCGGAGTTTTGTTAGTTTAGCCTGGCGAGGTCCAGGCTATTCAGATAAATAGCTCAGAAACCACTCGGTGGATATTTTTTCTGCTACCAGTGTGTAATTATATGGCTCTAATTTACTGACTGTTGGCCTAGATTAAACATTTGAGATAAAATTCGATTTTTTATCATTTATTTTCGTAGCGCACCCGAGGCTGTTTGGAAAATGTCAAACCGAAACTATTTAAATCCAGCAGATTTGACCATTTCGTGAATTGATTTAGGAACTGTTAAGCTCAGGAACACTTCTGATATAACGTCAGCTAAGAAATATATTTTTTCTCAGCAAAGAAATAATAGTTTTTTACCTTGTTTTCATGAAAATTCCTTCGTGGCGGCAGCCATTTTAACTGACGACGTCAGTCGACGTCGTTCAAAACTCCGCCTTCTGTTCTCTGATTGGTCCGGTCAAAAATCTACCGGAGAAATCCTTGTCTATGGGAGAAGTCCCAGACCCTAGTACAAAGCGAAGTGAAGGACAAGGGTCTGGTTTTAACCAGGCTAGGGGATCACACTCTTAAGCCTCCCTGGTAAGGTCTATTCAGGGGTTCTGGAGAGGAGGGTCCGTCGGATAGTCGAACCTCGGATTCAGGAGGAGCAGTGTGGTTTTCGTGCTGGTCGTGGAACACTGGACCAGCTCTACACCCTCAGCAGGGTCCTGGAGGGTGCGTGGGAGTTTGCCCAACCAGTTTACATGTGCTTTGTGGACTTGGAAAAGGCATTCGACCGCGTCCCTCGGGGGGTTCTGTGGGGGGTACTCCGGGAGTATGGGGTACCAGGCCCATTGATATGGGCTGTTAGGTCCCTGTACGACCGGTGTCAGAGCTTGGTCCGCATTGCCGGCAGTAAGTCAGGCTCGTTTCCAGTGAGAGTTGGACTCCGCCAAGGTTGCCCTTTGTCACCGATTCTGTTCATAACTTTTATGGACAGAATTTCTAGGTGCAGCCAAGGTGTTGAGAGGATCCGTTTTGGTGGCCTTAGAATCGTTTCTCTGTTTTTTGCAGATGATGTGGTCCTGTTGGCTTCATCAGGTCGTGATTTACAGCTTTCGCTGGAGGGAAGTCTGTGCCTCCCTACTTAGGCTGCTACCCCCGCGACCCGACCCCGAATAAGCGGACGAAAATGGATGGATGGATGGATGGATGGATGGATGGATGTTTTTCCTGTTTTAAATTGTTCATTTATTTTTGTTCATGGCAGCTCAGTTTATTTATCTATTTATTTTATTTATTTATTTTTGTGATTTTGAACGGGTCAACAGTTCTTACAACCCCAAAAGTTGAGCATGGCAACCTAAGATGTCAACAGCTGCATTTAAAAACAGTCTTAAGACTCATCTCTTCAGACAGGCGTTTGGTTAACTTTGTACATTGTTTTTAGAGCTAGTTATGTTTTACCTTTTTGTATAGTATCTCTGTGATTTTTGTATATTATCTCTATGATTTTATGATTTTATTTCTGTGATTTTATAATTTTATGATTTTATTTTTCCTCCTGTGAAGCACTTTGTGACTCTCATGTCTGGGAAATGTGCTATATAAATAAAAATTACTTACTTAATTACTTACTTAAAAGTTGTTAATAAAAACCTTTAACTTTAATTCTCTGCTGTGCCATTCTCAAAAGTCTCTCCATGAGGGTTCTTTAAAATAACATTTAATTAATAAATAATGTAGCTGTACATAAATACAGGTAACCCCCGATTTACGAACGAGTTAGGGAGATAAGAACGGTTCGCAGCTCGATTCTGCCGTAGCTAGGGGGTGAAATTAGCGTCCAGTTCGTAGGTCCTTATTCCGTTCGTAGGTCGTGGAAATACCGCTAACGGAGCGCGCGCACACATTTAAGCATGTACAGTAGTGTACTGTAATGTTAAACATTGCTATTCACATTTACAGAATAAATAAAAATATATTTTCTTACTTTGAGATGGTCAAAGCCGACATCTTAGGTTGCCATGCTCAAGGCCTGTGTTAGCTAGCTGGCTAGCTTCTGCTAGCCAGGCCATGGGCTGGTGTTGGAGCGGCGGCGCGATCTGCGATCAATCTGCAGCTGCTGCTCCAGCCTGAGACGTCCACAGAGCTCACAGAGCGATTCCAGCTAGTAATTAATCCATATGAAGCCATCCTGGTCACCAGTGTTCAAAGGCCGGCTCCCGGCAGCTAACCTAAAATGGCGTCCGGTGTTCTACATTAATTTGTGACCGGAGACCCCCGTGACTGAACCTAAAATGGCGTCCGGTGTTCTACATTAATTTGTGACCGTGTAAACTGAAGACCTACTTCCTGCTGCCCAAGATTGCTCAAAAATGATCAGAAATGATCATTTTTATCATAATTATTATTTATAAAGCCTTTAAAACAACCACAGCTGCAACAAAGTGATGTACACATGAAATTAAGAACATTTAAACACAAAAAAAAATTTTTTTTTTTTTTTAATACAGTAATTTCATATTTTTATTAAATATGATACGTTCGTAGGTCCCGTTGTTCGTAGGTCGATGGAGTCGTAACTAGGGGGTTTGCTGTATATATATTTTGTTTATGCTGAACTACATTTTAAAGAGGGAAAAAATTGTAGTTTTTACTGAACTTCAATTTATAACTTATGCTATGACCCTCACTAAGTTTTCAGGTTCAAGTATGACACTAATCACACAACATCAAACTTAAAGGTCCACCGACATGATTTTTTTACTATTCANTCAGAAACCACTCAGTGGATATTTTTTCTGCTACCAGTGTGTAATTATATGGCTCTAATTTACTGACTGTTGGCCTAGATGAAACATTTGAGATAAAATTCGATTTTTTTATCATTTATTTTCGTAGCGCACCCGAGGCTGTTTGGAAAATGTCAAACCGAAACAATTTAAATCCAGCAGATTTGACCATTTCGTGAATTGATTTAGGAACTGTTAAGCTCAGGAACACTTCTGATATAACGTCAGCTAAGAAATATATTTTTTCTCAGCAAAGAAATAATAGTTTTTTACCTTGTTTTCATGAAAATTCCTTCGTGGCGGCAGCCATTTTAACTGACGATCAGTCGACGTCGTTCAAAACTCCACCTTCTGTTCTCTGATTGGTCAGGTCAAAAATCTACCGGAGAAATCCTTGTCTATGAGAGAAGTCCCAGACCCTAGTACAAAGCGACGTGAAGGACAAGGGTCCGGTTTTAACCAGGCTAGGGGATCACACTCTTAAGCCTCACTGGTAAGGTCTATTCAGGGGTTCTGGAGAGGAGGGTCCGTCGGATAGTCGAACCTCGGATTCAGGAGGAGCAGTGTGGTTTTCGTCGCTGGTCGTGGAACACTGGACCAGCTCTACACCCTCAACAGGGTCCTGGAGGGCGCGTGGGAGTTTGCCCAACCAGTTTACATGTGCTTTGTGGACTTGGAAAAGGCATTCGACCGCGTCCCTCGGGGGTTCTGTGGGGGGTACTCCGGGAGTATGGGGTACCAGGCCCATTGATATGGGCTGTTAGGTCCCTGTACGACCGGTGTCAGAGCTTGGTCCGCATTGCCGGCAGTAAGTCAGGCTCGTTTCCAGTGAGAGTTGGACTCCGCCAAGGTTGCCCTTTGTCACCGATTCTGTTCATAACTTTTATGGACAGAATTTCTAGGCGCAGCCAAGGTGTTGAGAGGATCCGTTTTGGTGACCTTAGAATCTTCTCTGTTTTTTGCAGATGATGTGGTCCTATTGGCTTCATCAGGTCGTGATCTACAGCTTTCGCTGGAGGGAAGTCTGGGCCTCCCTACTTAGGCTGCTACCCCCGCGACCCGACCCGGATAAGCGGACGAAAATGGATGGATGGATGGATGGATGGATGTTTTTCCTGTTTTAAATTGTTCATTTATTTTTGTTCATGGCAGCTCAGTTTATTTATCTATTTATTTTATTTATTTATTTTTGTGATTTTGAACGGGTCAACAGTTCTTACAACCCCAAAAGTTGTTAATAATAATGTAGTAATAAATAATGTAGCTGTACATAAATATATATTTTTTGTTTATGCTGAACTACATTTTAAAGAGGGAAAAAATTGTAGTTTTTACTGAACTTCAATTTATAACTTATGCTATGACCCTCACTAAGTTTTCAGGTTCAAGTATGACACTAATCACACAACATCAAAATTAACACCATGTTGAAAGTTTAACTCTTTTATAATAATTATTATTGTTAGTGGTAGTATAATGATAATATTTATTATTATTATTATTATTATTAGTAGTAGTAGTAGTAGTAGTAGTAGTATCCTTATTATTCTTATTATTTATTATTCTTATTATTGTTATTATTATATTATTGTTGTTGTTGTTGTCTATCCATCATCTTCACCCGCTTCTTCCTTTTTGGGTCACGGTGGTTACTGGTGCCCATAGTAGTCATTGTGTGAGAGGTGGGGGGCACCCTGGACAGGTCGCAAGTCCATCACAAATCCGTCCATCCATCAATCCATCCATCCATCCATCCATCCATCGTTCATGTAGTTGTTTATGTGTCTGTAATCCAAACAGCACAATCCACTTTTTCCGTCTGTTTTGAAATTGTAAAGTCAAATGTTCACCACCAGGGGGCGCAAACTTCCCTTTTTTAAGTTCACACAAAGACCTTCAGATAAACTTGCTTCCTTGTTATACAGCATGTAGGGCATGTGTGTTGTCATGTGTCTGTAGGGTGATAGTGTTTGATTAGATGAGTTACTTTGTGCTGTTTAGCCAAATACAATCAACTGCTTGATTTAAACAACCCCAACATTTTGCTCTGTTGTGTTTTGCTGTCAATCTATCAGTTTTTTCTTTGTGATAAGTCTTAAAGATTTTCTGGTATCTCCTTTCTAATGATGTCAACCACCAATCAGCAAGTGGAGGAATACTTGTCTTAAAGAATAAATCATTAGGAGCTTAATCAAATAAACATTGTAGTGGATCTAAACAAAGGGCTTCAAAGAATGCATGTCGCCCGCCACCTAAGATGCACACACTGAGGTCTAAATGACAATGTTATCACCATTTTGGTCAAACATTAAAAAATAATGTGCAATTTCATGCGGTGTTGCAATACAATATATTTTGTGATCTGTTACTGCTTGAAGTATGTGTTGTGAATGAATGTCAGCTACTACCACACCAAATGTAGCTCCATCTCTAAATCTGACTGAGTTGAGCCATTTTTGAGACGACAAATGTCGATTAGCTGTACGGCAGCCATCTTGAACTCTAAAAGTTATTCCATTCCAACATCCAGTGTATAACTTTCTGAGAGCTTAAATGAAATATGTGATTCGTGAGATATTTTGCTAACAAACATGGACTGACTCCAACTGGTCATGCCAAAGTTTCAACGAAAGGTGTCGCTCTCAAAGTAAAAATGTTTGTTAGCGACAATGCTCAGCTACTAACACAACACATTTTTGCCATAAATCTAAAACACTGTCTGAGCTGAAGTTTTTTTTTTTTGGTATTTTCTAAGGTCTGTCAGTTGTGGCAGCCATTTTAAATTAGGTAAAGTCCAAAAGGTCATCAGTTGTAGAGGTCAACCCAGTGATTAGTTCCTGAAACTTCCATTTAAATCCATGCTGTGGGTATTTTACTGATGATGCAGAAAAAAACACAAGCAAAGCCATTGTTGCACTGCAGCCTGCAGGCAGCGTAAACCCACAGTCTTTTGATTTGAGGAACTCACAAATTACAAACTTTGCTCCATGCAGTATCCTGGTGACGTCGCCCGCCCCTTGCTGTCTGTGAATGTGGACAGGGCCCCGGTTAGTCCATGTGAGCCTGACTCAGCAGCAGCAGCAGGGCGGCGCCTCAGTATAAAACCTCTGCTGTTCTGCTCTCACACTCCTGCACACTTTCTGCTCCTCTCCCGGACCCGTCCCATAGCTCTGCACGGTAAGAATGAACGGTTCTGATCCAGTTCCCATACTGGTGGTGTGGTTCTGTCAGGATTCTCAGGCTTGATGTGGATTATATGCTGCCTTTTCATATTCATCCTCACCCTGTTGCACATTTACAGCTGAATTTCTGTTCTGGGCTGTCCAGCACTGCTTTTAAAGAACTTTGTTTTTTAAAGTAGGGCAAATCTGCTGCTTAGTTTCATGAGTTGCTCATTCTGAATTTACTTTGAACAACTTTCGGGACTTACGACCTAACTTTCTAAGGTTTCTGACTACAAGATTGGACCGTTTTGTTTGAATGGTTTTTGCGTTGTAAACTTCTCAGCAGTGCACTGTGGTGTAATATCTGGGTGTGGTTGGACTGTGGGCAGGCACGAGCATGTTTTCTGCTGCTCGCCTTGAATCCCCACCACTCAGGGCCCCTCATCCCTCAGCTTTGCCAAGTTTTCCACTGCCTTTCAGATTTTCCTCCTGCTTCTATGTGTTTTAACGTTGCTACAACAAAGCAACAGCGTTCATGGGGGTTTGAGTGGCAGGAACGCTTTATTTATCCAATCAAACACAGTTGATCATTATCTTTTTCCTCTAACGACGTAATAACATACCTGACATGATGACTTTAACTGTACATGAAGATTAAAGTGAGCAAAGCAGTGTTTATATTTACATAAGCTATAATCAAACTGGTTTTAGATGAGGTCTTCATTGTTTTATCTGAGAGCTTCTTGACTTGATTAAGTACGACAGATTAAATGAAACACTGTCAGACTAACCCTTGTGTTATCAGTGATCAAATTCAATCCTTTTTTCTGTTGTTTGTTGTTTTTCAGCCTGAACTCATTCCAGCAGCCATGCCCTCAGATCTGGAGACCTGCATGGAAACCCTCATCAAGGTGTTCCACCGCTACGCCTCCAAAGAGGGTCACAGTGCCACCCTCAACCGCCGGGAGCTCCGGCTGCTGATGGAGAACGAGCTGGCCAACTTCCTCAAGGTGAGGGACGACTCTTGCTGATGCACCCCTTTCACTCCACTGTTGTTGTTTATTTATTTTTATTATTATTATTATTATTGTCCACAGTCCCAGAAGGACCCCGCTGCTGTGGACAAGATCATGAAGGACCTGGACGCCAACGGCGACGGCCAGGTGGACTTTGAGGAGTTTGTTTCTCTGGTTGTTGGACTGTCCATTGCCTGTGAGCAGTGCTATCAGACGCACTTGAAGAAAACTGCTGGAGCAAAAAAGTAAAGAGAAGAGTCCAAGAAATGTCCCGCTTTTGTAAAAAAATAATAACTTTTTTTTGATTAAATATAGTGAACAAATTCAAACCTCTTGTGCGTTTTGCTTTTATGTCACATTTGATATGATTTGCAGGCTTTTACTTTAATCATTATTTAAAAAAAAAAAACACAGTAAGAATTGCCCTTTGCACTTCCCTTAGCAAGTGAGCCGTGATACTAGGTGTGATAACTCGTGAGCAAGAGAGGACATGTGAACTTTGCTTTCTCCTTTTCATAAAGTCCTGCTTATCACCGCCGTGAGGAATCTTGCGAATGTTCTGGGCACAAACACACACCCCTCTCTGAGCCTTTATCTCTGCACATGTAACTCTGCATGTTGATGCATTAAAGAGAGAGCAATCTTTTAAAGTGTGGTTCTGTGGGAAGGTTATGAATAGTTAATATCTTACCTGTCGCAGACAGAGTATAATTCAATTCAAAAATACTTTATCAATCCCAAAGGTAAATTAAGTGTTGCTGTACCGCTTCATCTTGGTTTCATTTAAGAGTCGTTATAGATGCTGATAGTTGTGGGAAGGAAGGATCTCCTGCAACAAATCCGAAGAATCTGATCACAGATACTGATCTGTCCACCCGGATCCAGCTTGCTCTCAGATCCTCCTGGGCAGCAGGATTGCCCAAAAGCTCCTTGTCGCTACAGACAGGCAGCTGAAGGTGCCGGGGGATGTTGTCACGAGGTGAGTTCCCCGCCAACTCCAGGATCTCGGCGGTCAGGTACTTGAGCACCGCTGCCAGGTTGACGGGAATTCATCCACGGCGCCTCCTTTTCAACTCAATTGGGATTTGGGGCTGTAGCTGCAGGGTTTGAGCTTTTGAGATGTTAATCAGCTGGTCCTGGTTGTAATAAAAAAAAAAACTTGTTGCCATGGTTACGCATCTTAACAAAAGCCCAAAAGTTTAAAGGTTTCAGTAAAAATCCTTCCAGCTGCACAGCATCTGATACCAGAGGAAATAATCATCCGGAAAAAGCGATGTTCATCCAGACAAAGAGGAATTCAAGTTTTCAAAAGCGATAACTCAGTATTAATGTAACAGAGCTACTCCAACATGCAGCCACCCCGAGCGGCGCAATTCTAGAACATACAAAAGTACATGCATATAAAGTACATTTACTTGAGTACTGTACTTCAATACATTTACTGAGTATTTGTGTTTTTGTGAACTTGTGACTTTCACTACACTACATTTCAAAGACAAATGTACTTTCGACTCCGCTACATTTGTAGGAAGCTTCTCGTTACTTTTGGCTCAGCTTTGTAATTCACTCAATGCAGTCGTTGATTCAGGTATTATTCTAGATTCATCTGTGCAGAACATTCCTTGTTTTGTAAGCTGCTATGTTAAATATGGCAGAACGTTCAGCTGTCAGTGTTACTGTTTCCTGTGTTAAGTAGTTGCTGTCAGTACAGTATATGAACGTTTACATAAACAATGAGGTGTATGAATGCTGAAGGTGAGGAAAAGACTAAACGTGCATCATCTGTTAGGATTTCTATGACTTTCCACAAACGTGTAAATTGCAGAGAAGATATTACCGGTACAGTATTTGTAGCTTACTGGTTTTATTAAGGCATGTGGTGTTCGAGTGGTTCTGCAGGTCAATACATCATCAAGTGGTTTCAGAGTTACAAGGTTCTCTAAAATCATTAAAATGTTAAAGCCAATGTTAAAAATATAATGTGTACTTTTAAATACTTTAGTGTTTTTTAAATGCATGTACTTTTGAATACTTAAGTATTTTCAAAAGTAAGTACTTCCACACTTTAACTTTAGTAAACTTTTGACCGAGCAACTTTTACTTGTAGTTGAGTAAGATTGGACCACGATATCAATACTTTTACTTAAGTACTAGAATTGAGTACTTTGTCCACCACTGGTTACAGGTAGCTCTTTGAACAAGCTCAATTTGGAGAAACAGACTTTAGTTGTCTTAAACTTAATGCAGTATTGATGATAGTAGTAGTTGAGAGTCATCCCCAACACATAGTGCTAACTGATCTATTTCCCCAAAGTATGCCATTAACTATTGCAATCTAAGTTTGTTAGCAAAATATCTCATGAGCCATTTAACTCAATCTAATGAATCTCGCGGTAGATAATCACTGGGTGTACATCTAACTGGTTAACTTCTGCGCGACAGATTCAAGATGGCCACCACAGCTAACAGACGTTAGAAAACAAACAAAAATAAAGTAATTATGCGAAAAATATTTGGCTTATACTGTATTAGTTATGGAAGTGGCTGAGCACTATCCCCAACACTTTCAGCACCACACAACGAGCAGCTAAACGTTGATATTAACTGTTGGCTTCAGTGTTGCCTGAATTTAAAATGTGTTGTGTTAGTAGCTGAGAGTCATTGTCAACACATTCTCTGAGGTCCACCACCCCTCATGAGATCTCACATGAGACTGCGCATTCTGTCATTTACAAGGTTTGACCAAAACGAGCTAAACCTCTTAGTTTAAAATTCTGCAGGTGATATGCAGTACTTAAAGGAAAGAAAGCTAGGCCTTTGATTTCATTAAGCATGCCTTTTGGTGTGAGGATGGAACAGGGTGTTGCATCAGTCCAGTGTTGTGTTCTTTCTCACAAAAATCTCATCGTTGTGACTCATTTCTGGTAAAGTTGCCTCACACTAATTACAGGAGAGCAGCCCCTCTTCCCACCCTTCTGATTCACCCACGAGCAATGCAAACCCATGCTTTTATTCATAGATGTGAAGAAAATCTTAAAGGACTGCGCGCGCCAGTGGTGTAGAAATGACATGTTTAGCCTGAGAGACTAAACTCAGGGCGGAAGTGAATGAATCATTGTGGGGAGGGATTTTTGGTCTACTGGTGCTCATGGAAACAGAGCAAACACTTTAGTTTCTGTAGTTACCATGCTCTGACTGTGTATGTGTGTGTGTGTTTATAGAAGCACCACACCCATGTGACCCGCAGCTGAGTACAGAGACGGGAAATCCAGCTTTGTTCACAGTTTCTGGGGGGGGGTTTCACTGCCATTAATCGAACTGAGTCCTGGTGTTAAAAGAATTTACAGTTATGGAAGTTAAGTGAAATATGCAGAACTACACAGTGCATGGTATGTGCTTATCATCGGCTCTAGAATTATTTAATCATTTATCAGGGTCAGGATTATTTTCCAGGGCCTCAAAGCGTAAGAGCTAAACAGTTTGGCCTCAGGCTCTGTGTAATGAGCTAATCTTCCACACTCTGGCTTTTACTGTTGCTCCAGGCATTCCTCCTCGGGGTGTGTATTTGAGCTGCAGGGTTTTCATACCACACCTGACTTAAACACACAAGCAGAGAAGCTCTCCGTTAGAACATCCTCAAACATCTGTAAGTTTAACATCATGGGTGAAGTGCATCCCATATTATTTTACTATTAAGTGGGAATGAGCAAAAGTAAAATTAGCTGATATGAACTGCACGAACATTTTTAATACTCTGCATCAGGTAGATCTTAACTAGACGTGAAACGTTTTACACAGTTCTAGTTAAAACTTGTCAGTTGCAAAATTTCAAAGTTGAGATGGTCAAGGATGTTACAAAATGTCTGCTGGATGTAACAAAAAAGAGAAGAAAGAGCATTTTCCTGTGAAAATGTGTTAATGCTGAGACCTGAATGACCGCTGAAATTTTAATAAAACTAAAACAGATTTGTTAAAGCTAAAACTAACACAAAATCAAATCTAAAAGGAACAAAAAAAAACTACCGGTAGCTTAAAATACAAGCAGTTGAACTCTGCCTAAAAGCTGAAAACAGCAAAACACTCAGTAGAAGCTAAATGTAGCAAATGCTAGCTAAAAGTAGTAAAACTCAAGCTAAAAGAAAAAAAGGTAGCTAATCAAAGCTAAAAGCTAGCTAAAATATCAAAACACTAGCTAAATTTATGAAAAGAATCCCTATGAGCTAAAAGTGGCCAAAGGCTAACTAAAAGCTTAACAAATACAAACTGGTTAAAAGCTAATATTTTATTGCCAAAAAGTAAAAGTAGCAGAATTTTAGCTAAAAAAATAAATAAAAATTTAACTGAAACTTCGAATTTAAGCTGATACTGATACAAGTGTTTAAAAATATTTGGCAGCACTGATTTGGTTTTCTTGTAGTTTTCCTTTACAAAAAAAATGGTCATATGCACAACTGCAATAAAACAAATTAAACTAAAGTGTGAGGGGGAAAAAAATCTACAAACTTTCATGTAGGTTTTATTTTGTGTGAAAACAAATACTTATTCAGGAAGGTTCGTTTGTCTGTCAAATGCTTACCAACTAAAATAATCCACTTTTAAACATCTTGCTTTTTTCATTCAACCTTTATTTATATAGGCTAGCCTTGTTGAGCCACGGGGACTCATTTACAAGAGGGACCTGTCTCACTCACACCCAGGGTCAATATAGAGTCACCAATCAGCCTAACGACACGGTGGCTCAGTTGGTGGAGCTCAGCTTCTCAGAGAGAAAGTTGTCGAATCGAATCCCGGCCAGGGGTCCATTCTGTGTGGAGTTTGCATGTTCTCTCCGTGCATGCGTGGGTTTTCTCCGGTACTCCGGTTTCCTCCCACAGACCAAAAACATGCATGTTAGACTGATTGGTGACTCTAAATAGTGTGAGTAAGAGAGTGAATGTTTATTTGTCTCTGTGTCCCTTTGATGGACTTGGACCTGTCCAGGGTGTCCCCTGCCTCTTACACAGTGACTGCTGGATATGGGCACCAGTGACTCCAAAAAAAGGAACAAGTGAACAAAGATAATGGATGGAGTTCTTAGTTTCAGTAGCCTGGTTAAAACCAGACCCTTGTCCTTCACTTCACTTCGGACTAGGGTCTGGGACTTCTCCCATAGAGAACGATTTCTCCGGTAGATTTTTGACCGGACCAATCAGAGAACAGAAGGGGCGGAGTTTTTGGCCCCTGAAGCCTGGTTTATGGTTGACGCGTCGCATAGGGCGCGAGAGAGCGCGCGGCCAAAGTGACGCGATCGCATAGTCCCCGCCCCCGCGCTTTGGCCCTGCGCGTCGGTTTGGTGCGTGTCGCGCACCTCCGAATTTTTGAAACTCCGCAAGTCTAGCGCGCGCGCCGAATTGATTGACAGCTCGGGTGAGGACCTCACCGACTGCCTTCACGCTCTTCACGCCAGAGCCTGCAGCTGTCTGCGCCACTGTGGTCGTGGAAACGGCGTCCAACGCATGGAGGAATGTTTTTTATGTGATACAAATGTATTAAATTCCCCGAGCGAGCAGAAAGCCATTTGTTTTTGTTGTGTGATTTCAAACAGTTCTTCTTCTACTGTAGATTTCTTCTTCTACACCTTTCTTGCAACATATGCACAGGTTTTAGAGGGTACTGTCACCTGCTGGTCCGTAAAAGAACAGCACTTTGCCATGCGCCACCGTGCGACACTATAAACGCATAAAGCCGCACGGCTGAGTGTGCGCACAGCCCGCACGCTCCAGCTTGCGGACCAAAGCGCAACTACAGGTAACCCCCGACCTACGAACGAGTTTGGGACCTAAGAACCGTTCGCAGCTCGATCCGTTCGTAGGTAGGGGGTGAAAATTATTTTTTTTTAAAAATTCATTCATTCATTCAACCTTTATTTATCATGCTAACGGAGCGCACGCACA
>JBBPBX010038018.1:7742-30616 GCA_038048925.1 Garcialebias charrua
TAATAAACTTTATTTGTATAGCACCTTCCTACAATGCCTTGCATTGACCAAGGTGCTTAACAGGATAAAAAGATGAATAAACTGGAACAATAAATCAATGAAAATAGAATAAGAAACAACAGCAATAAAAGAAGGCAATGGAAATAAAAAATGCTACATACTAAAATAACACTAGAATAACACAAGTAATAAAAGTTACACACTGAAAGCTTTTTTGAACAAGTGGAAATAAAAAGGCAATGGAAATAAAAAATGTTACATATTAAAATACCAAAAGTAATAAAAGATGAAGTTGAGATATTTGCATGTGGAGTAACAGATGTCAGTAACAGGAAGTGATGTCAAAGGGGACACCTACATGTAAAGAGCATGGCTAGAATGGAAAACAATAGTAGAGAAGAATCTGATGTTTCTTTAGATTATTTTGAGTCTATCAGAGACAAAGAGTTAGTTTAAATAATATTGTTTCAAATAAGATGATGTCACTTCCTGTTTCACTTTGGCCTCAAGTTAAAAATAAAAAAACACCAGTTATGATATGCATGTACTGTAAAATGGGTAAAACCATGTGTATTGTGACACATTTCAGAAATATTAAGAGGTTTTTTTTTCCATTTTTATTTGTACGATACTCACGTCGTGCACTTTAAAGCTGGGGTATGTAAGATTGTAATGTAGTCTGTAACTTTTCAAACAATATATTTTTAACATATTTCTTCACTCTGTCACTATCTACTGACAAACTGATGTTAGACAAAGTAATCTCTGAAAAAAACTATAGTCCCCTTGCTTCTCTATCAGCATTTATAAAAACACTAAAAACACAGAGTGACCAGGACAATGACAGCCAATAAAAACAGAGTTTGTAACCAGCCAATTAAAAACAGAGCTTGAATTTGAATCAGCCAATAAAAACAGAGCTTGAATTTGAATCTCAGCAGAGCCTCCCCCTCAGAGCCATATATGGCTCTGAGGGGGAGGGATCAGAATGCTTTGCCTGTTGAAAATTTTTCTAAGTTCTGCACTCTACAGAAAGTTACACATAGCACCTTTAAAGCTGCTATATGTAACTTTTCTAACAATATATTTTTAACATATTTCTTCACTCTGTCACTAGATTGATGTTAGAGAGGTAATCTCTGAAAAAAACTAAAAAAAAATATTGTCCCCTTGCTTCTCCAGGTGGTAAATAAGCATTTCTAAAAAGAAAAAGTGACCCGCCATTTTCCAGCCAATAAAAACAAAGTTTGTAACCAGCCAATAAAAACCGAGCTTGAATTCGAATCAGCCAATAAAAACAGAGCTTGAATTTGAATTTTAACAGACCACAAGGGGGCAGTGCCATATATGGCTCTGAGGGGAGGGATCAGAATGCTTTGCTTGTTGAAATTTTTTCTAAGTGCCGATGTTCTACAGAAACTGCAGACTCCACCTTTAAGCTATGTGTACTCAACTATGTGCTATCAACCAAAAACCAAAACACTAGAGGGCTAAAACCCTAAACTTATACCTTGACGTGGTAAATAGTGAACTGATTCTTTTAGAAACTCAAATAAAAAAGTTTGGAAAAAGATTTTTAATATTGTTCTATTTTTCCAACTCGGACCTGGAACACAACAACACTCCATACATTTTTTTTAAAACTTTTTACGCCGACTGAAGAAGCCCCAAATCTCTGCATGGATAATATTGAATGGATTGTCGTCATTAATGTCTCTTACTCCACATCTGATGGAGGCTCTGACAGAGCTAAGGAGCGCCGAGTCGCCTTGAAATTTGTAATTTCTCATTTATGCAGCAATAAACACAAACAGGTTCATGAGAATAAAAATCTTTATTAGTGTTTTATGAAGTCTGCATAATATGCCACACGCCTGAGATGCTTATGGTCAGAAAAAAAAAGCTCTATCAACACCGCCCTCTATTGGTAAAACAATTGCAACACCTACTGTACTGACTGCTTTGCAAAAAGAAAAAAAAAAAGATTACTGTTAAATACACACATAATGTACTACTGTTATGCATATGCATGTCTGGTCCACGTCAGGGTTTGTAATTTTTTTCCTCGTTCACATTCATATGTTGTAGGCCAAAGATAAAAACAATGCAACATTGGACCCAACACACGGTTCAGTTCCCCCAAATCTGAACGTCACTAGGTGCACTGCAACTGCAAGTACAATCTCTAGTGCCGCATGGTAAACACATTTACACCAAGGAGGGGGAACCGAGGACAAGTGAAACTTGCAACAGCCAAGTAATGAATTTAAGGTAGTAAGTCTTGTACAAACTGTACTTTATAGACTGAACGAACACGTTACACACATTAACACAGAATATCTTAGTGTGCAGGCACATTCACTCGTTTAGAAATCCAATTTAAAGCAGTTCAGTCCTGTTTGACTGAGCACGTACGAGAAGAGGTCACATGTGTTTGGAAATAAAACAAAGAAAATTATCAGTTTACTACATGCCGCTAAAATAATTACATAGTTGTTGTTTTGTGAACTTTAAATGCACCATATTTCTTTGGAAAAAATAGATATAGGCTATAAATTATGTTGGGCAGTGGTTATTTTAACTTAGAAAAAGATCATCTATTAAAGATTTTGGAGAAATAAAATATGGGAATGAGCCGTTTTGACAAGAAATAACTGGTCTTGAAAAGATTTTAATTAAAAAAGTGAATGACATAAACTTTTATGTATATCTATATATAAAAATACACAAGAATACAAAAAATGTAGCCAAAAAAAAGTGTGTGGGGGGGAGAGATGAAGGCTAAGGACTGAATGAATACCTCTAAAATCCTCCTGGTGAGAAATTAAACGTTTCACCTTGGAGAGCCCGAGTGTTTTGTCAAAAAAAAAAAATGTTTTTTAATCGTCTGAAATAGTCTGGTCCCCACCCAACATGCTTCAAAGAGCCTGGCTGCGGTCTTCAGAACCAGGATGCTCAGTGAGGATCACATCGACTCCACAGAAAGACCAGAAACAAAGAAAAACTACAGACTGGAGATGAGGTTTGGTTAGAGTTGTGGAAATGAGCTGAAATTCACAGACATTCCTATTTGTCCAAAGGGAAGTACGTCTTGGAGCGACGCCTTCAAATAAACAACAATTAAATTTTTTTTTTAAATCAATCGTGTGCGAGTATAATTTATATATATATAAAAGGCGGGCATCACTGATTCATTGGTATTTCCTTCAGAGGGCTAAAGCTCACCAAGGCCACCAGTCTTCACCAAGCTGCCTCCCATTTACAGAAGACGGGGCCACGTTTCTCACTCTCAGCAGAAGTGGAACATAAACTCAGAACAATGGACGTGTTGGGCTGAACTAAAATCTTTTTTAGCGTTCAGACTCGTTATTTATATAAGCAATCCTCAACAATGAGAAACTGTTCAAATATTTTTGGTCTCTCCTCTACTTCCCAGACTTCTAAAACCAATATACATTTTTATTTGTACCACAAATAGATCTTGGGGCAAAGCAATTTAACAAGGTGCATGACAGAGGTGGGTAACAAAGTGCCAGATCTTTTCTTATTGATAAAATCTTTGTGTCCATGTACGAGTACAGCTGTGTGTAGTTCAAGGAGGGGGGTGAAACTGGGCCACAAATACTGTGAAGTATGCCACAAAAACCAGATGGAGGGAACGCTCCATTTTGTCTTCCCAAGAAAAATAAAATAAACTCAAGTTTAGGGAGTAATCAATTTTGTAATAGACTTTTTTGGGGGTGGGGGTGTTCTCTTGCTGTTTAGGACATACTGGAGCAGCGTGCAGACGGGGAGCCCATCTGGGTCAGAACTTTGTCCAGCCACTGCAAGGGGCCGTTCAAGTGCAGCTCAATCCAGCACGGCGTGCTCGTGACGGTCTGTCGCCTGGAAAAGAAGAAATGGTTTTTAAATTTGAGTTGACCCATCACACAGTTTGAATTTGCTCTCCACCAGTGCTCCCAGACTGGTTTTAGGTGGACTACCTACAACAAAACATTTAAAAAGCTGCAGCCCCCCCCCACCAACACCTTTCTCTACCCTCTGAACACATCGACTATTGTTTAACGTTTAACATTTAGTGGAAATGCAGTTTTTTTAAACTAACAGCCCCCTCAACCTTCCAGGGATGTGACGTTTGCTTCAACACGATACAGGCTTCAAACCTGCCTACAGCTCTAAACATTAGTATTTTTTACTTTATCCTGTCATTTCCCCTTCTGATAATTAACATGTACTTTGGAAAGAAATTGGTGCCATTTGAAACCAGTAGTCAGATCTGTGCCCAGCGATAAAATGACAGATGTGTCCCACAGCTGCTCCACCTGCCGTCAGGTGTGGACCAACACTGACGGAAAGTTTGAGGCTTTGTGTGCTGAAACTGATGATGTGCATTGATCTATAGGTGAGGGGGGAAACGCCAATCTAAAATAAAATTAGAACCATCACCTAATGATGATTATATACACTAATGATGATTATATACACTAATGATGATTATATACACTAATGATGATTATATACACTAATGATGATTATATACACTAATGATGATTATATACACTAATGATTAATGTTTTTGTCCAATCTCTCAACCCTATTTTATATTTTACAGTGTTGTGTATCTGTAGGTTTTACAGTTTGTTTCTTCTTCTTTCAGCTGCTCCTTCTTCAGGGGTCAACACATGAACCAACTCATAAGAAGACTTGACAATTGTTTTTACGCCAGATGTTCTTCCTGACACAACCACAGACACCGAGCTACCACAGCCTCTGTGTGGAGCAGAGAGCTGCTATCTAGGACACGCACGGGAGCAGATGGTGGGGGTTAAGGGCCTTGCTCAAGGGCCCAGAGTGGGGCAAATGAGGGTGGAGACAGGTGTGGGTGTTTCACCTTTTTCACCCACATTTTGATGTTGTCAGTACCGGGAGTTGAACCGGCAACCTTCCGGTCACAGGCCCACCTTCTCTAACCTCTGCTCCACCACTCCTCATCTCTTTTACAATCCACAGTTTAAAAGAACGCCGGCTCTCACCTGTACTCGGCTCCCCAGCCTTTGACGAAGCTCATACGGATGGTGCACATCCTGGTGAGCTGGTACACGGCCTCGAAGCCCTGGTTCACTGACTGCGCCAGCAGGGCAGCAAATTCTTGATTGTTGAAGATTTTTAAATTACAACCTGAAAAAATAAAAGATGTACAGGACTGTGTGTTTGACAAAAGATCCCTGAAAGAGAAACCTTGACAGCATCTGGCCTTCAGTTACCAATGTGCTGTCGCTGCACACCTCTGGCTAATTCCTGCAGACTGTTCTGTTCTTGTGGCTCTGCACTCATTTTAATGTTGTTTTTTTTTACAAAAAAAATAAACTCTGTTTTTGGACATAATGAACTGTAAAATGGTCTGAGGTTCACATGAAACCTCCAAAGTACTGCAAGAAACTGACTACAGTGCAGTTTTGTTCCTTCAGACATACAATTCTGTCAACACGTATGTTAAGGGAATTTAGGTAAAAGTTATGGATGTTCATCAGTAACTAATGTTACTTTAATGTGTGCGTTAGAGTCTGCAGGTGCATGGAGGCACCTGATAACTCCAAGGCCTTCTCAGAGTCTGTAAAGCCGAGGTGGTCTTGACCTCACCAGACCTCGCGACCGGAGCTTCAGATGAACATCTGTGTAAGCCCGTGTGTGAACTCTGCCCTCCCAAGTACAAACTGGATTCCAAAAAAGTTGGGACATTAAACAAATTGTGAATAAAAACTGAATGCAATGATATGGAGATGGCAAATGGTGCGGACACAACAATCTCACTCTCAACGTGGAGAAGACAAAGGAGATTGTTGTGGACTTCAGGAAGAGGGATGCCCAACATCCCCTCTGACCATCAACAGCACCGCAGTGGAGAGAGTAGACAGCACCAAGTTCCTGGGAGTGCACGTCTCAAAGGACCTGTCCTGGAGCAGGAACACTGCAGCACTGGCAAAGAAGGCTCACCAGCGTCTCTACTTTCTCCACAAGCTGAAAAGGGCTGGAGCTTCAACCCCCATCATGAGCACCTTCTACAGAGGTGCCATAGAAAGTGTCCTGACCAGCTGCATCACGGTGTGGTTTGGTGCATGCACTGCATCATGCCGCAAGAGCCTCCAGCGCATCGTGAGAGCAGCTGAGAAGATCGTGGCACCTCCTTGCCCTCACTGCAGGACTTACACAGCAAACGCCTCACTCGGAAAGCCCTCTGCATGGCAGGTGATCCCACACACCCACTACACAGCTGCTTCAGACTGCTGCCATCAGGGAGGAGACTGAGGAGTCTCCAGGCTCGAACCAGCAGACTGAGAGACAGCTCTGTTCATCAGGCAGTCAGGATGCTAAACACTCTGCCTGCTCTGCCCCCCCTCCCATTTGAACTGCCTTAACACTAAAACTTTCTCACACATTACCACACAACACAAAGATTTTAACACTGGACTCTGTGTCATCAAACGGGTTATTCACTAAACTCTCGGTCATGTGCTCATACAGTTTGCACTACTTCTCATACTTGCACTGATGTTTGTATTGCATCGCTGCCTATAGTCATGGTACTGTTTACATTCTCTGTTTACATTTATTAATACTGTTTACTTTTATTACTACTGCTTATATTTAATTGCTACTGTTTACATTTACACTACTCTAATATCTGCACCGCTGCTGATACATATACAGTGTGCTCTGACCGGTCTTGTTTAGGATGCCCAATGTGCCTTACTGCATATGCCACTTTTTGCCTCTATAACAACATCAACTACTACCTCGTGCATGTACTGTGTACATTAACTCATACGCTGCTTTGCCACTTTGCAAATGTCAATGCTAGAAACCTTTAGTTTATTTTAGTTATACTTTTTATACTCTTTTTTTATACTAGTATGCAAAAACTCAGGACAATATTATGTTCATTAAATGTTTAATGTTTTAGTTTTAGTTTTAGAGTCGGTGTAAATTTTCATACTCTTATACCACTATGCAAAAACTCAGGACAGTGTTAGTTTTACTATTTTATGCTTATGTCTATTATTATATGTTTCAGTGTTTCAATGTTTAGATGTTTACTGTTGCACCGAGGGACTGAGAGAAACGCAATTTCGGTCCTGTGTATGTCCTGTACAGTACATATTGCAGATCTGACAATAAAGTTGACTTTGACTTTGACAAATGTCAATATTTTATTCGTAATAGAACATAGTGACAGATCAAAAGTTTAATCTGAGTAAATGTAACATTTTAAAGGAAAAATATGTTGATTCAAAATTTCAGTGTCAACAAATCCCAAAAAAGTTGGGACAAGTAGCAATAAGTGGCTGGAAAAAGGAAATTGAGCATATAACGAACAGCTGGAAGACCAATTAACACTAATTAGGTCAATTGACAACATGATTGGTATAAAAAGAGCTTCTCAGAGTGTCAGTGTCTCTCAGAACCCAAGATGGTAAGAGGATCACCAATTCCACCATTGTTGCACAGAAATAAAGTGCAGCAATACCAGAATGGTGTTACCCAGAATAAAATAGCAAAGACTTTTAAGTTATCATCATCAACCGTGCATAACTTCATCAAAAGATTTAGAGAATCTGGAACAATCGCTGTGCATAAGGGTCAAGGCCGTAAAACTACTGGATGCTCGTGATCTCCGGGCCCTTAAATGTCACTGCACCTCAAACAGGAATGTCACTGTCAAGGAAATAACAGAATGGGCTCAGGAATACTTCCAGAAAGCATTGTCAGTGAACACAATCCACCGTGCCATCTGCCGTTGCCAGCTGAAACTCTACAGTGCAAAGAGGAAGCCATTTCTAAGCAAGCTCCACAAGCTCAGACGTTTGCACTGGGCCAGGGGTCATTTAAAATGGAGTGTGGCAAAATGGAAGACTGTTCTGTGGTCAGATGAGTCACGATTTGAAGTTCTTTATGGAACACTGGGACGCCATGTCATCCGGACCAGAGAGGACAAGGATAGCCCAAGTTGTTATCAACGCTCCGTTCAGAAGCCTGCATCACTGATGGTATGGGGTTGCATGAGCGCTTGTGGCATGGGCAGCTTGCATGTCTGGAAAGGCACCATTAATGCAGAGAACTATGTTCAGGTTCTAGAACAACATATGCTCCATCTAGACGTCATCTCTTTCAGGGAAGACCCTGCATTTTTCAACAAGATAATGCCAGACCACATTCTGCAGCAATCACAACATCATGGCTACGTAGGAGAAGGATCCGGTACTGAAATGTCCAGCCTGCAGTCCAGATCTTTCACCTATAGAGAACATTTGGTGCATCATAAAGAGGAAGGTGTGACAAAGAAGGCCCAAGACGATTGAACAGTTAGAGGCCTGTATTAGACATGAATGGGAGAGCATTCCTATTTCTAAACTTGAGAAACTGGTCTCCTCTGTCCCCAGACGTCTGTTGAGTGTTGTAAGAAGAAGGGGGGATGCCACACAGTGGTAAAAATGGACTTGTCCCAACTTTTTTGGGATTTGTTGACGCCATGAAATTTTGAAACAACATATTTTTCCCTTAAAATGATACATTCTCTCAGTTTAAACTTTTGATCTGTGATTTGTGTTCTATTCTGAATAAAATATTAGATGTTGGCACCTCCACATCATTGCATTCAATTTTTATTCACAATTTGTTTAGTGTCCCAACTTTTTTGGAATCTGGTTTGCATGTCTTTTGCATAAAAACGTTCAATCGTAGCCACCCCGCCAGTAACGCTTCTTGAACTTTGAGAGTGTTTCCAGTCTCTTACCTGGAGGAATCTTACACACTGTCGCTGGATGCCAGCCATACCGCTGGTTGCAGTTTGGACTCTGGACAAAGATAGCGCTATCACTCAAGCACTCAGCAAACACCTCCCCTCCAATATAATAAAGTCTGACTCCCCTTCCTGTTAACACAGACACAGTACATCTGTTCATGCTAGCACACAAACATCAAATACTCAAAGAGAACAGATGAGTTTGTAAAACAGGAGAAGTTTAAAACTTTTCCTTTCTAAATATGCAGCTGATGAACGTGCAGCGACCAGCAGCTGGGCCGTACCTATGTGCCTTCGAGTCATCTCCACGGTGGCGTTCCTGTTGACGTTTGACAGCAAGCCCAGACAAAAGCGCTCAGAGTTTGATGGATCTGTGAATCCATCCACTGTTAGCGAAGGCTGAGACGCGTGGAACGTCTCCCCGACGCGCTGGTTGAGCTCGTAGTACGCTATAGAGCACCAGAAGGCCGGCTCAGAGTACGTCACAGGCTGCAGGTCTGCAGCACAAGATCAGTAAGTTCATCCCCCCACACAGTGCTACAGTCACAGGTGTACAAAAACTTACAAGTGTTACATTTGCGTGCGTCATCTCTCTGTAACCCAGTGCACTTTTCTTTTTTTTTTTTTTACTTGAACACTTACCCATGCTGTGATTGACAGGAGACAGAGTGCTGGGAGAGAGTTCTGCTGGAGAACCTGACAAAAGAAAACAAAAACAAACAAATCACAAGAGTTTACAGCAGTTCATCACATAAACAAATCATTCAAAAACCAAAACTTTAAAACCAGTGGGTTTTACTTTAAAAAGTAAGAGTTGTACAACACTGGTGTAGATATCCTCCTCATCACAGCAAATAAACTCACTTAATATAATACAGTATAATCCAAGCGTTATGGCCACAGCTCTGTCTGCAGCTGGAAACATGTGTGGACTTAGAAAGAGTTAAAGTTACACTAAAAGGTAAACGTGTCTGAATTACACTGAACGAGCAATTTAAAGATCTGAAGCTAAACTTTATTTCAGTCAAGCACTTACAACCAACCAGCAGACAAACACTAATTAAATAATATTAAAATGTCTGATCCAGGAACTTTTAAACTAAATGAAAGTGATTGGCCTCCAACATAAGAAGAATGATTACTTCTGTGCCAATTTTACTAAATAAGTGAGTCCCAGAATAAAATGGGTCAACATCAGAATGAGTTTATAAGTTTTTTTTTTTAAACAAATCAACATAATGATTCATGATCAGGAAGAGTCTGACAGAAACTTTAGGGGGAAAGATGTGCTCATGGGGTACCTGTGTCCATGCTTTGGTTCATCTGTTGGTCACTGGTCTCTCCATCCTCACTGATGTAGCCCGGTGGAGGCGTCTCTGTTCAAACAGCACCAGGGATTTTAAAATAAGCTTAAATGTTGTTACAGCATTTATTTATTTTTAATCTGCCACAACAAGCAGTACTGTATTCAGGAATTACATGAACTTTTCCTTCACGTCTAGATTCCAGTTTGACATTAGAACAGCTAAAGTGAAAGTACACACGCTCCCACCTGGTATATAGTTGTTAGGAGGTTCGATTCCCGCAGGGAAGTTTGTGTTCTCAGGTATGGAATGATTGTAGTCATCCAGAGGTGGCAGCTCTGGGAGGATTTCTGAGTGTCTTGGCACAAGAACAGGAGGCAGCACTGCAGCAGAGGCGGGGAGAGAAAACCCAGATTAAAACTTTTTACATGATTTATAACTTGTCATTAACTAATTGACTGGAAATTAAACAAGTGCCTTTGAACCAGCTTCATTTCAGTAAAAAAAAAAAAAACTGAGGACATTATGAGAAGACCCAAACATTACACTGAAGGATTAAACTGTTAAATGGTTTGAAACAAGTTAATTCATTAACAATATCCAACCTAAAGTTATAGTCGACTGTCCAGGAAAACAGGGAGTTAAACAGGCGAAGAAGAGAGTCCAGGCAGGATGGGGTGGATGGAGAAGTTTCAGGAGTGATTGAAGTGGAAGGTCTGTGTGATGTCATCACTGCAGGTTTCCATGCATTTAACCATCACACCTGAGATACACCCAGGTGGAGCAGCAGGCAGCCATGCAAGCGCCTGAGGAGCAATTAGGGATTAGGTGTCTTGCTCAAGGACACCATGACATGTGGGCATAGCAGGGAGTTGAACCTGTGACTTTCAGGTGCCAAGTCAGCTGCCCTACCACTACACCACAGCCATCCATGACAAAAAGGTGTGAGCAAAGGTCAAAGGAAAAGTTTACAAGACAGTGGTGAGACCAGCTGTGTTGTATGGTCTGGAGACAGAGACATGGACAAAAAGACACGAGACAGAACTGGAAGTAGCAGAAATGAAGATGTTGAGGTTCTCCTTAGGAGTGACAAGGATGGATAAGATCAGGAATGAGATCATCAGAGGTACAGCACATGTTGAACAACTGGGAGATAAAGTTAGGGAGGACACACTGAGATGGTTTGGACATGTCCAGAGGAGGGACAGTGGTTTGGACATGTCCAGAGGAGGGACAGTGGTTTGGACATGTCCAGAGGAGGGACAGTGGTTTGGACATGTCCAGAGGAGGGACAGTGGTTTGGACATGTCCAGAGGAGGGACAGTGGGTATATTGGTAGAAGGATGTTAGAAATGCAGCTGCCAGGAAAAAGACAAAGAGAAGATATATGACCAAAACCAGACCAAAAACATGCATGTTAGTCTGCTTCAGGTCCAGGCCTCCCTAACAAAAGAGAGTTGTGTTCTCAGTAAGGCTGCACGATTAATCGCATTTGCGATTATCTCGCGATATGTTAAAACGCGATTCACTAATCGCACGGGCTGCGATTTGACTGGTCACGCTTCTCTGCATCACACCGGTCTGGCGCGCGCAGCTCTGAGCGAAGCAAAACAGAGAGAGAGCAGGGAGGAGGAGACCGTGCGTTCCAACACTGTTGCTTCAGGCTCGACTGAAGTCATAAAAGTTATAAATTCAGGTAAGTTAGCTCATTTAAACGTGTATCTGAGAGCGCAAGCTGGTCACGTGACTTGGTAGTGAGCCGGTTTGGCCGCGCGCAGCTATGAGGAGCAAAACAGAGCAGGGAGGAGGAGACCGTGCGTTCCAACACTGTTGTTTCAGGCTTGACTGAAGTCATAAAAGTTATAAATTCAGGTAAGTTATCTCATTTAAACGTGTATCTGAGCTTAGACGCTGAGACACCGAGACTGCGGGAGATAAACAAAGCTCGAGCTGGTCATGTGACCGGGTCTGTTTTGCAAGCTTCTGCTTGAAAAAGCGCATTAATTATCTGATTTAAAAAAAAAAAACAGTTGTGTCGTTAGTGATATGAATTAATACAGAACCAGTAAAAATAATCGCATTTTAAATCGCAATCGCAATTTATAGGAAAAAAAATCGCAATTAGATTATTTTCCAAAATCGTTCAGCCCTAGTTCTCAGTGGGATTTGCCTGGTTGAATAAACAAATAAATGACAAAACGTTTCAACAATAAATAAATAAATATAAATAAAGGTTAATAAATATGGATGCAGTTAGAGAGGACATGAAGGTGGTTGGAGGAGGACAGAGGATGCGGAGGACAGAGTGAGGAGGATGACTCTGTGGAGACTCTGAAGAGGGAACAGAAGAAAGAAGATGATTAACACTACCCAACCCACATTATCTTAACCCCTTCCAAATCAAGAAGATGACCGTAAAATAGCTCTCCATGATATGCCTTGAGTAAACAAAATCAGCCTGGATCCTTATGGAGGGAAAACTGAGATTTTGTTCTTTGGAAACAAAAATAAAATTAAAATACAAAAATAAAATCATAATAATAATGCAAACCAAACAGCAGACTGATGCATTGTTGAGTTAAACATCCTGCTCTGCAGATATGACGCTCTACAATAAAACCAACAAGCAAACGCTGCATGCTGAACTAATCTTTATGCAGACAGGACAGAACTCATTTCTGTTATCCTGTACCAGAACGTGTTCATGTGTATTTGTACAGTCAAATAGTAGTAAATAATGAAACATAAGTAATAAAGCATAACATTTTAACCTTATTTAGGCATTTTGTGTTTCCCCTGTGGCCCTGATCTTCTGTAAAAATGCCACTTTAAAGAGCTGCAACATCGTCAGCTTCATCACAATGATGATGATGATGAAATGTTATCCACAATATTCCTGAAGGTGGCACTGTATTTGCGATTATGGGACTTACTTCCGTTTGACCCCGGAAGTGCCTGTATTCCATAGGCGGAGTATGGATCGCGGGTGTTTTTGAAAGTTATTTTCATTCATTTTATCGGAGCAAACACAGCTTTTGTTTAAACGGAACGTTTACTGAAATGTCCTACCGGGGTTCAGGTACCTGCTGTGCTGTTCGCGGCTGCACCAACAACCGGACCAAGCTAAATCTTTGGCTAAAACAACAGTGTTTTCAACACGGACCCAAAACAAAGAAAGAGTGTTCCTGCATCCTTCTCTATGGCTGTGTCTGCGCGATCAGGTAACATCTGTAATTTCTTTTTATTCAGGGAGGGTTTATTAATGAGAGTTTTGGATGATTTACTGTCTTAAAATGATATATGTCAGGCGCGACCGGTACTTTTAGCCGAGATAGCTGCTAATAAACCTTAGCCGAGAGGCCGGAGCAAACGCGTTCGCCATTTATGTATTTTTAAATTATGTCAGCGCGATCAGGTCACATCTTTTTATTCGGGGAGGGTTTATTAATGAGAGTTTTGGAAGATTTACTGTCTTAAAACGATAGATCTCAGACGCGACAGGTATTTTTAGCCGAGATAGCTGCTAACAAACCTTAGCCGAGAGGCCGGAGCAAACGCGTTCGCTATTTATGTATTTTTAAATTATGTCAGCGCGATCAGGTCACATCTGTTATTTCTTTTTATTTGTCCCTCCTCTTTTAACAAAACGAGTGGTGTTCCCACATTTTTAATGAACTAAAACAACAAAGTTTGGACTGTCTTCAACTGTATTACTCGCATGTAAACAAACGGTGTTTCCGGTCAACCGGAAGTCGTGCGCACATTTCGCGCAAAGCGTCATGGGGCGTAGGAATATTGTGGATACAAACAAATGTAAAATGTTGAAATTGAGCAAATCCTCACAGGTTTAACTAATCATTGTTACTATCTACACATGCGTTTGTATTCAGACACCATTCTTCTCACCTGGAGTCTCCACCCTCTGGTAGTGGTAGGGGTTGATGCAGACCTCATCCTTCTTCAGATGGAAGGCGTAGCCACAGGCTTCGATGGCGCGTAGCTCGTGGTGGCTGTGAAGGTCCGGCCATCGCCACAAGCGGCAGTAGACAACATGGGGAAGCCCCTTCTTGTGGGAGCCTTGCAAGCGGCCATCTACTGGTAGTGATCTGATTGAACCGACAGAGGAGATGATGGTGACAGGCAGCAGATAAACAACAAAAGAAAACGTGTGTGTGGAGGGAGGTCACGACGTACAACATGGTCAAGTAGGAATGGTAACAGATATTGAGTCATGGTGAAACAAACATGCCTGCGTCTGTCATCTCCAACATTGTAACAACAGCAACACTTCACAAGAAGTAAAGGATAGTCACCTGGTTTGGTCAGGGTAGCTGTAAAGGCCTGAGGTGTCCCACTGTTCTATCGTATTTGGTGTACTCAGTCCCCATATTTCAGAGCAATTGCTGTGTGCAAAGAAAACAACAACACACACAAAAACAAAAGATAACCATGAGACATGACTCATCAAAAACATTAAAGTGTGTGTGGACACTAAAAGGCTCTTTTATTGGAGTCATACGGCAAAATAAAGACATTAAATTCAGCTGTAGAAACAAACGATGGGAGCTTCAAATGAGAAGTCTTTTTGACCATATCAGGAGAAAATATAAGATGGAACTGGCTGCCAGTGCCACAGACAACACACTGAGACATGGAGCATCCAGCACTGTTTCATTGTACAGTATGATGAAAATCCTCTCACTACGGGCATTTACGATGTTCCAGGTCTCTCTTGTAAATGAGTCCTCGAGGCTCAATGGGATTAACCTGCCTAAATAAAGGTTGAATGAAGTTATGACTAAAATTATCTAGAGACATTCAAACAAAACACTGCGGACACACAATGGCATAAAAACAGGATTAAAAAAAAAGAGGAGGCAATCTTGGGGCCAAACCTATTTTCAGACATTCTTAAAACATTCCCAAGAAAATGACCAAGAAAAAAAATGGAATGAGGGACAAAAGAGAATAGCTGCTCCTGAATAACAGGACAATCACAAACTCTTCATGTCTATGCTAAAAATACACATCAATGTACTAGACTTGATGAATGAAGTGGGACTTCATACGCCGTTTAAAGCTGTAATTCACTACTTTTCATGACAGGACAAGAAACACATTTTTTTCCAAGCCCTAACAATTTTTAGCAACAACAGTTAACAAAAAACCAAAGCAATTACAAAACAATCCAGCCTCATAATAAATCCATACATCTCAAAAAGTGTCAAGTGTAGGAATCATTGATGAAATGAAATCAGGATTGTCAATTTAATGAGAGAAAACACACACACACACATTCCCCTCCAGCACCAATAGTGGGGTCTACAAGACGTTTGAAGCACTGCAGACATAAACATCTGATAAAGTACCCGAGTGCAAATCAGTGAAGAATAAATGTGTTAACACGATGTTCCCACTGAACATGAGCAAGCTCCATCAAGACTGGCTGATAAAGAGAACATGTTCTCTTGACCTTAATCAGCTTTTTTTTTTTTTGCTATAAGAACCCTGCAGACAGTCTAACCATCACTAAAAATAAACCAATTTCAGGTTATCCTCAATTATCGTATGATGTTTAACTCTTGTGCACACTTATAAAGCTTTTCAGACTTTCTAAACTTTGATATTATTTTTTGTAAGCATAGTTGGGAACTACAAATACATAAACAGCCAAAACGTTACACCCAGCTACACATAATACACTGTTTTCTAACACACGTTTGAACTATAGGCCAGAGATTTGCCGTTTACCTCGGGATGGTGACACACTTTGTGTTGCAGTTCTGTGTGGTGATTGCTTTCTCTAGCTCATCCAGCTGGCCTGTCTTCTTTAGCTTCTTCACTAGGCTCTTCACAGCTTTCTCACACCACTTCTCCTCTTGCCCATTCTGATCGCCACCACCTGCGACACCTGGTCCACTGGTTGACTTCTTCCAGCCCAAAAGTCTCTTCACCACAGGAGGGGTGAAAGGCAATATGGACGACATCTCAACTGCTGAGTCTCCACAAGACTCAGCTCAAGTTTTCCCACAAACTGACCGGGGAACCTGAGTTTTGGCCCTTGCTCTAAGAGCCCTCTGGCAAAGAATCTGTCACAGGGAGGAAGCCAGTGCTAGCAGAGCACACTCAGTGGATATGGATTGGACACCTGGGAAAAGTCACACAAAATCAAACATTAGAATGACAAATGCATTCGAACGCACAACAAGTCACACAGGAAAACAAACATAGTTACCATTGTCACTACAATAAGACAAAGAAGTGTACTGTGTTACGGTATATATACCATTATTATATCCTTGTGTAGTCATGAGGAACAGAGGACAAATTAACAGATCTCATTTGTAAATGAGTCTTCGAGGCTCAGTGTGATTTATCGGTATAAATAAAGGTTGAATGAATAATGAGAACTGATGCAGAACCAGTTGCGAGTTCCACTTGTGTATAGTTTATGGAGTAAAATTAAAAGTAGCACTTATTAACCAGAGCCTAATCAAAATGTCATAAATAAAGAGGACCAACAAACTTTAACCACAGCTAAAATGTATGCCAGAAAAATAAAGAGAAAATACTGTACACAGATCTCATCAAACATTTTAAACAGAGTAAGATAAGAACTGGCTGCTTTGGGCAGGAAATTGTGAAAATCTGACCGAAACTACGGTGTATGTATGAGAAAAGGAGGTCCGAGTTCAACAAATCATTTATCTGACAATACCACAACTGTGACAGTTTCAAATTACACAGAATAGATCATCTAAAGAGTTATATGAATCAGTAAGATTGTTTTCCTACTGTCATGACTGCACAAGAATAAAGACTTTCAAAAAGTTTGTTTTACAACAAATTAAACTACAGTACAGTACACAGTGACCCTGATATTAGCAGTGAGAACTGTTTACTTTAAAAGTAATTTACCCCAAAGAAAATGTGTTCATTTATACACTTAAGCTATAAAATAACAACATATAGCCATTTTGACAGCAGCACTAAGTATCAGCAGGAATGTCCTTAGTGTTAGTTTGTTATAAACGTGGTTTCACATCCAAACTACCCAGTCTGCAGATACAGAAACATTTTGTGAAGGCCAGCTGCTAGCTAGCAGGAGGGGCCTGCTGAACTTAAATCATTATTATATTTACTGGTGTTCGACTGAATAATACCCAAACAGTCTTTGTTGTAAACAAAAGCTAAAAACTTGAGCTCACGCGCCTGTAGTGAACATGTTGGAGTCAGGAGAGCAGTGGTTGTTTAGCTGAGGAAGCTAGCGTTAGCCTAACTGAGCTAGCAACATCCTTTTGTTGTGATCCAAGAAAACACCTCCTCGACTTTGGTGCTCCCCGCAGTGTTTTCACAAACAACTCGGAGGATACGAGCTCAACATCAGTAAGGACATATACACGAGAAGTTGTTTCATTTCGAGGCAGCTGCTGTTTCGTGTTTCGCTGTAAAAACACTCGCACCAAAGTGAGTTAGCATCTTGACGAACTCTTCCACGGACTGCGGCTAACTAACATCAAAACAACGCGCTTAAAGTCCAACAAGCAGCCGGAGTGAGTGCAGTAGTTACCCAGCGTCAGGGTCCATAAGTCCGCTTCTGAACAAACAGCTGGAGTAGTCCCTGCAGCTCCTTCTTTACATAAATAATGTTAACTGTGCTGAGAGGCTACGCGCCGCTGCGCTACTGCTCTAGCTGTTAGCTTAGCTTGACCGGAAGAGAACAACAAACTGTCATGGCGACGCACGAGCTCCAAGCCCCGCCCACTCCTAAAGGGATAGTCCAACGATTTCATCAGTGCAGAGTGAAGAGTGGCAAAGTTGA
Source organism: Garcialebias charrua (assembly GCA_038048925.1). NCBI lineage: Eukaryota > Metazoa > Chordata > Actinopteri > Cyprinodontiformes > Rivulidae > Garcialebias > Garcialebias charrua. The sequence goes on from JBBPBX010038018.1 coordinate 25,669, forward strand.
GAAAGTGTTTTGTAAGATGTTTTGTCAAAATTCTAAGATAGCATTTCATTATAGTAAAATACACTCTCAATATTATTTATTCAACCTTTATTTAGTCAGGTTAATCTCATTGAGCCTCGAGGACTCATTTACAAGAGAGACCTATCTAAAAACTAAAGAATTATGACAACAACAACAGCAGATTTTCCTTGAACAATCAACAATAGACAAACATAAGAGAGAAATACAGATTTTTTAACAAGTTAAAACAAAGATATCAAAGTAGCAAAACAGACAGCTTATAAGGTAGATGTAGAAAATGGTCTAGTGGCAGGGCTTTTGACTTGGGACCCGAAGGACGCGGGTTCGCGCCCCGGCCACTACCCACTTTGGGGTGTGCACTTTATGAGTGCACACCTAATTCTCCAGCTCCCTGGGCGCTTTCTGGCTGCTCACTGCACCACCTGGTAGGTGGTTGGGTTAAATGCAGAGACGAATTTCGTCTGTGTATGGGAAACATACGCAGATGACAGGAAAAGACATTATTATTATTAAAATCAAAAACAGGAACATGTCTGCATTGGTTTCTGCCAGGATTCCAACATATTCTTAAAACCATTTAGAGAAGTCAAGTCCGAGAGCTTCAGATCTTTTTGTAAGATATTCCAGGAAGCAGGAGCAGAATATAGAAGGCCCTTTTGCCAAGTTCAGTCCTCACTGACGGGACACTGCAGGTAATCATGTACTGAGAGTGCACGCTGTAGCTGCACTCACGCAAAGACATGTTGGAGGAGATGTATGAAGGCAGCAGACCAAGAAGTGATTTAAAGATTATGACTCAGCATCTCAAAAATATGACTTAACATCTCATAATTATAAGTTCACATTAAAAAAAATGTGACTTAGTATTTATAAATTGTCTCACATCAAAAGGACAACTTTTAAAATGATGACAGCATCTCAAAAGTATGACCATCTCATAATTATGACATAGTATATGTTCCGATGCATGCTCAGTAATCCTTGCAGATAAATCTGACTTGGGGCCCCGTTAACATGACACATTTTTTTGAATGAAACCGCAGCTTTTCTGTTACAGTTCAGCTGTTCATTTACATGACAACAACCTCGTTCTCTCCTGAGTCCCACCCGAGTCACGGCCTCTGGACAATTTCTTCTTTGTTGAAACGTTTTGTCTTTTATTTATTTATTTATTTATTTATTTATTTATTTATTTATTTATTTATTTATTTATTAACCTTTATTTAACCAGGCAAATCCCATTGAGATCACAGTCTTTTGAAAGGGAGGCCCAGGCCTAAAGGCAGCCTAACATGCATGTTTTTATAAAATACTTCTTCATTCTGAAACACTGAGGCCCTGAATACAGGAGAACAACTTCTGGAAATGTTAGTGGGTTTTTTCAATGGGGGTAATTAAAAAAAAAAGAGCGGGTTTACATGAAAATGCTGTAGTTTCTATGTCAGTCGGGTTGCCAGATAAGAAATTATGAACTACAGTACTGTTGCTTTAATATGATAGTATTTTGACCTAAACTGTCATATGTGCTGAGTAAATATATTTTAAGATGAGGTGTGTGTTGTGTTTGTTGAACATGTGCACAGAAAGGGAGGGGTAAATTAGGCATTTTAAATTTATCTGGCAATCTTGATGCTGCATCTGCATGATCACAGTTACAGAACTGGTGAAAACACTGATGTCTCTTTGGTCCCTGGATTTTAGTTTTGATTTAATTTTGAAAAAGGGTGAGAAGCACTGAAACACTGCACTCTTCCATTTATTATAACCGTTGTTAGTGCAGAAAAAACAACTTTTGACTGCAGCCGCCTGTTGCGCACTTAAATAACATTTCATATCTCCACACAAATTTCACCCAAAAATCTCCACCCTGAGACCCTGGATTCAGAAACCTTCGGTTTCAGAGAGAACAAGGGCTGTTGTCGTGTAAATGAACAGCCAAACTGCAGCAGAAAATTATAATTTCACTCAAAAGACGTGTTGTGGACAATGGAGCCTCAACCTTGTTAGATGACTCTCAAAATTCTGACTTAATATATCATAATTATGATGTAGCATTTAAAAAAGTTATGAAATATCTTATCATTTTGAATTGCCTAGCAAAAAAATTACTTAACTTTCAAAATGATGACTTAGCATCTCAAAATTAGTAATTTGCATTTTGAAAATATGAAATATAATTATAAATTGCCTTGCAAGAAAGGACTATTTTTTTCACGTTATGACTCTTAATTGTAAGATAGCACAAATTGAAATTTGTCTAAGAACATTGTCAAAAACACACCAGAACAATGAAAGGCAAAAAAAAAACCACATATTGTTGTTCAGTTGTGGAAACATGCATGAATTTGTGCACTTATAATTGATGTACCAATCAGAGAGGCTGAAGCTCCTCCCCTGACTCAGGTGTTCAGTCTGATTGAACTCACCTGCTGCCTTTATAAGACGGCTCGTTTCATTCTGTTGGCAGTGTCTGTTTTGTTTTGCTTGTGGCCATGGGTGGATGGGCCTGTCTCTGTTTGGTGTTACTGGCGTCATACTTGCAAGGTAAGCCTGCTCTGTTCTTTAACACAAGTCTTTGTCACGCTGTAGCTTCAGTCATGTTCTGTTCTCCTCTGGTTGAACCAGTGGTTTCAGCTGGAAGCAGTCTTATGAAGTGCAACCTGGGCACAAAACTGTGCAAGGATGAATCCGAATGCATCTCTTACAGCCATGTTTGTGATGGAGAGCCGGACTGTAAGGATGGCTCCGATGAAGAAGATTGTGAATCTGGATGTGGTGACGGTATGAGTTTATTAGTCATTATGCACTTTAAAAAAAAAAAAATTGTCTTTATTCATAACAAAATTAAAATGCATAACATATCTTTAACTACAAAACATAGTATATATAAAAGTCAAATAAACCTATTCAAAATTGTCAAAAGTAAATAACTCAAGCGATATTTCAAATATCTAACACTTTTAATGAAATGCATTCATATATATTTTTTTAGCATATGGACTTTTACCAGTTTCTTAAATATTGAGATAGATTTAGCTTCCTTAACAGATAACTCTAAATTGTTACACCTTGAATGAACATAACTTTGGCAGAGTGCTTTTTTTTATTGCAGTATAAAGATTTTCCAATTTAACCACAATTCTTTAGAATAAAAACTTTAGCATAAATTGTGCACAAACTTTTGGAGTAAACACTTTGACTATTGAACAGATTAAATCTCACAGTTTTCTATTTTTTATTCCCCATTTGATCTGCCTCCAGATCAGTTCCAGTGTGCCCATGGGATGAAGTGTATAGACAAGGACCAGGTGTGTGACGGTGTTCTTCAGTGTCAGGACCTCTCGGATGAACAGCACTGCACGAAGCAAACTGAAGACTGTGCTCACCGATGCGACAAGAATCGCTGCCTGCCTGCAATCTTCCTATGTGACGGAGACAAGGACTGTCTGGATGGCACTGATGAAGCTACCTGTGGTATAGCTCTTTGACAACAGTCCTGTTTAATTTGTTCTGTGCAGTTTCTAGCTGTGAGTCACTTCTCCTTCACTGTCTTCCAGAGGACCCAGCTGAGACTAATGCAGCTCCTGTGCCTGCTCCCTTTGGTCCATCTCGTCCCATCAGATGCCCTCTGGGCACCAAATCCTGCAAAGACAACTCTGACTGTGTTCACTACGACCATGTCTGTGACGGGGAGGCAGACTGCAAAGATGGCTCAGATGAGGAAAGCTGCTTATCAGAATGTGAAAGTAGTAAGTGACTTGTGCACATAACATGTATAAAGTTGCAGAATCACTATGTTGACTGCAGTGGTTTTGTAAACGACCAAGGCTAAATTTACATCTTCAGACTTCATATTAATGCAATTTAGAAAATATTAACTCAATGCTTTAGAATGATATCTAGTGTAAGTTGTGTTTCTGCTGCAGACCAGTTTCAGTGTGCTCATGGAAAGAAATGCGTAGAAAAGAGCCAGGTGTGTGACGGTGTACCTCAGTGTCAGGACCGCTCAGATGAGCTGGACTGTGCCAAGCGCATGGAGGGCTGTGCTCACCTGTGTGACGACAAGAGCCGCTGCGTTCCCAGCAGCTTCCTCTGTGATGGGGAGAGTGACTGCAGAGATGGAAGTGACGAGGCAACCTGTGGTACGTTCTGCACATTACAATGTCTACTTGGAAACGGCAAACCCTTAAAACTGCCTTCCCTCACTTCCTGCAGGTGAACAAGAGTGCAGTACCACAGAGTTCAGATGTGCCAGTGGCCAGTGCATGTCTGCTTCAGTGCGCTGTGACGGTTTCCCAGACTGCCGGGACCGCTCGGACGAGGAGGCCTGCACCAAAGAACCAGTGTGCACTACCAAACACCGCTGCCCCCAAAGTAAGGAGTGTCTGGTGCAAGAGTGGCTTTGTGATGGAGACCAGGACTGCAAAGATGGCTCGGATGAAAAGGTGGATGTTTGACCGTTTCTCTTTATACTTTAATGCTAAAGTAAGGTATAGTTCAGAATTTAAAGCCAGGGTGAATCTGTAATGCACTCTGTCCTTCAGGATTGTCCTGTGGCTCCTCTGGCCTGTGGTGACTTCCAGTGGTCGTGCAAGACAAAGTGTGTTCCTGCAGCCTGGCGGTGCGATGGCATGAAGGATTGTGACGATGGCAGCGATGAGAATGAATGTGAGCATCAAATTTTAAATTAGTGAAACTTATTGCAGAATGTCTGTAGTTTACACTATTTAAATGAGAAATTGCAAAAATGCAACAAACTTAAAGCCCCAGTATTGTATAGAAAAGTGTTACCAAGCCAATACTCGACAATAAGATCTACTGACAATGAATCTAATGTGAATACTTGCAGGTGGGTTGGTGACTTGCCTCCCCCATGAGTTCCAGTGTGGCAGTCAGGAGTGCTTGAACATGGGTCTGGTCTGCAATG
>JBBPBX010038019.1:7687-30616 GCA_038048925.1 Garcialebias charrua
CAGTTTCGGTCCATCAGTTGACTTCATGTCATGTGACTTGTGTCGTTTTGTTAGTTGACCTCAGGTCATGTGACCTATGTTGGTCCGTCACTTTACCGCAGGTCATGTGACCTGTGTAGGTCCGTCAGTTGACCTCATGTCATGTGACCTGTGTCGGTCCATCAGTTGACCTCATGTCGTGTGACCTATGTTGGTCCATCAGTTGACCTCAGGTCATGTGACCTGTGTCGGTCCGTCAGTTGACCTCAGGTCATGTGACCTATGTCTGTCCGTCAGTTGACCTCATGTCATGTGACCTATGTCGGTCTGTCAGTTGACTTCATGTCGTGTGACCTGTGTTGGTCCGTCAGTTGACCTTAGGTCATGTGACCTGTGTCGGTCCGTCAGTTGACCTCATGTCGTGTGACCTATGTCAGTCCGTCAGTTGACTTCATGTCGTGTGACCTATGTCGGTCTGTCAGTTGACCTCAGGTCATGTGACCTGTGTCGGTCCATCAGTTGACCTCATATCGTGTGACCTATGTCGGTCCGTCATTTGACTTCATGTCATGTGACCTATGTCCGTCCGTCAGTTGACCTCAGGTCATGTGACCTGTGTCGATCCATCAGTTGACCTCATGTCGTGTGACCTATGTCAGTCCGTCAGTTGACTTCATGTCGTGTGACCTATGTCGGTCTGTCAGTTGACCTCAGGTCATGTGACCTGTGTCAGTCCATCAGTTGACCTCATGTCGTGTGACCTATGTCGGTCCGTCATTTGACTTCATGTCATGTGACCTATGTCCGTCCGTCAGTTGACCTCAGGTCATGTGACCTGTGTCGATCCATCAGTTGACCTCATGTCGTGTGACCTATGTCGGTCAGTCAGTTGACTTCATGTTGTGTGACCTATGTCGGTCCGTCAGTTGACCTCAGGTCATGTGACCTGTGTTGGTCCGTCAGTTGACCTCAGGTCATGTGACCTTTGTCGGTCCGTCAGTTGACCTCATGTCGTGTGACCTATGTCGGTCCGTCAGTTGACTTCATGTCATCTGACCTGTGTCGGTCCATCAGGTGACGGACAACAATAGGTCAAGCATGTTTTAGAACACAGCAATGGGCCACCTGCATGTGCCGGCACACATCGTATATACATGACGGAACATCAAAGTTACAGGATAGTCAGCACAGCAGAATAAGACAATTTTATGCATAAAATTATTCTGGAGCAGACAAAGCTTTCCGTTCAGTGGATGTCCCAAAATGTTCAACTGTGAGATAACTTCAGGGTCTGTTATGTGTGAATTCAGGTCAGGGCCTCTCTTCTGACTAAGGGGGGAAGTGCAAGCAGAGTCTTACTTACCTGGTGGAAACATTGGAATGCAGTCTGTTCAGTTTGGTGTGGTGGGGGTGTCTGAGTTGTGTGCACGCATATTTATAACAAAAGGCAGTTAATGGCCCACTAATGGTTGGTTTGGACTAAGGGTCTTTTGACCCTCTTTCAGGACTTCTGGGGGGAGGTCGAAAATCCTGGGACTTTTAGTGTTAATGCAGCCTCGGTTCTGGTTCTTCACTGGGGGACAAGATGGATACTGATCGCTGACGTCATGATTGATAGCAACAAGGCATCTGTGGCGACGAGCGAAGGAATGGCGGACATCAAAGACGCTGAATTCAGGAGGTAAGTCAGCCGTCGGCGTGTTGTGAGACGAGAGATACTTTTTAAACCTCACCAGCACGCCTGCCCTCGTTCCGCGTCTCCTGCGCCACTTGTTGCGTGGCAACGTGGTCGTGTTGCGTTGTAGGTACACTGGTACAGATGCCAAGAAATGTGGAGGAGGCTTAAAATGTCCATATTTGCCAGTAGCCGGTGTGTTGATCAGCGAGTCTTGGAGACTTAGAAGAGTTGAGCGATCATAGACCAGGAGCGAGGATGCATCGTCGATGAAAAAAAGGCAGAACACTAACAGCAGTAAAAAGTTCAGGAGAGGAGTTAGATAGCAAGCCATGACAACCGGCGCCATCTTGGAAAGAAATTAGAAAATTAGTATACTTTAAGGATACTTGCATATACTACTTTTTGTAAGGGTAACCTGTGCAACTGAACCAGCCTGTTCAGCTGCTGAGGCTTTAAGAATGTCCTTCAGCTCCAGATTACTATCTAGTCATTTATATCTCAGAGATTTTTACATTGTTTCCCTAGAATTGAAATTATTTTTAGTTATGATTAATTAATTTCATGTGGGCAGCTCTACAAGAAAACGTCTCCAATTGTCCTGAAAGGCAGGTAAGACCAGAGAACGGAGTACTTTTAGATCTAATTTATTTTATTTATTTATTTAAATTAGGACAATGCATATTAATCAACATGTCAGCAATAAGCATCAATGTAAATATGCCGTGGTTAGCACAATAGCTAATTTTCATTTGTTATCCTAAGGCATGTAAGAATAAGAAACATCCCACAAAACAAAAGAGCAGTGAATAATACAAACATCATCTATATAGCACATAACACAACATAAAATTACAATAAAGATATGATGCCATCAGAAAAGTAATCTACACATGAGTACACTTCTAGTTAGAAGAAAAAAACGCTAGAAAAAAACGCTAAGCATGATGGGAAATACAACACAGCCACTCCCTTAACCAGTAAGGCAATGGCTGTGTTGTATTTCCCATCATGCTTAACGTTTTTTTAGTTTTCAAAACTAAAATACTGCTAAGTATTATGAGAAAGAGAACAAAATCCACTGCCTTACTGGTTAAGGGAGTGGCTGTGTTGTATTTCCCATCATGCTTAGCATTTTTTTAGTTTTTCCAACTGAACCATGAGTAAGAAGGACGTGTGGGGTGAGGACATGCCTCCTGTTAGTTGCTAAAGTTTAGGTTTTCCTGTTGTGAGGCCCAAAGTGTCATCATTGGGTTTAACTCACACATTGTTAAAGTAGTCACAGCTTGTGATTGAACATAAATACTCTTTGAAACTGGATCGGAAAATATCGGCAGGTTGGAACTGATACCAGATACTGAAATTTTGCTGGTAACGGATACCGATACTGGATTGGATCGGTCCCATCCCTACTACACATATAATTCTTGTACAAGAATTTTGGTTTTGTGTTTACCTTAAATAGTGGATTTGCTCACCAAAAAGTCCTCTGCTGGGACGATCCAGTCTAGTGGAGAAACCAGAACGCTCTCTCGCTCTTTAAGTTCTGCTGAGGTTCAGAGAAGGGAGTTTAATGGTCCCCGGTGACCAATCGCATCATGGCTCCAATGGACTGGACGAGCTGCGGAGAATTCTGTTCCGTGACACCAAATTGTGAAAGCTTAATTAAGATTGTCTTGATGCATCATCTTGATGTCAATAATTTGAGGCTGAGGACTTTGTAAAATGAACAAAGTTTAATCTTCTGCAGAATGAGAACGACATACCAGCAAAACGCTGTTGCGGTTCAAAAGTTGAAGGAAGGCTCTGAAACGAATGTGCAAGTTTATGCAGGTTTATTGTACATATAAGAATAAACCTTCCAGCAAATAACAGACCTCACTCCGAGCACAGTCCACACACACACATCTTCGAAGGCGGACCACAGTTTTATACCTCCAGGTGACGTCATCGCCTCGTGGGACCAATCCTGGGACCGAACCGCCTTGGACACGCCCTAGGACTTCCCTACTCTGTACGTGATCCGCCTCTCAGCCAATAAACTACCAGCTCTGTATGTCAATCATCCAGTGTTATGTCTGTTGTATTGTGCAGGCGTGTAACTGAAAAACTCTTCCCTATTGAAAATAAAACCCGAAAATAAAGGTTCCATCTTGAATATATTTCACATTATATGGTTGAATTAAGTGAACATAAATCATAACACATAATATGTGTGATTCAGGTGTAATACTGATATACATATATTTCAATTCCCCTTTTGACATGACAAACATCATGTCAACAAAAACCTATATGTACTATGTGCGTATGCAATTAAGAACTGGATACACAATGGAAATCTCTAACATTCCCAACCCGCAGTAATCCTACATCTAAGTTACAAGTTACCCACCCAGAGTATAAAACCCCTTGTATAAAAATAAGCATCAATACTAATCGGTAACAAAACTACGTAAGAAAATAAATGGTAACTGTCAGAGCTTATATGCTGGAAACGCAATACAAAACTAACAAATCTAAAGAAATAAATGTAACAAAAAACAAAGAAATCAACCAAAAACAAAGAATAAAAATAAAATAAACAAAACAACAAATAAATGTAATAAGAAATAAACAAAACAAAACAACAAATAAATGTAATAAGAAATAAACAAAACAAACAGGAAAAGTAATAAAGAATAAACAAAAACAAACAAAAAACAAAAATAAATGTAAAAACAAACCCATAAAACAAATAAAAATAAAAACAAAACAATAAAATGAAGCGGACTGTCCCTCCTATCAAATATCACGCCTCAAGTGTGTGGTATCTATATTTCTGTTATGTATTACCCTTAGCAAAGAATATGAACTATGCTTTAGCCAAGTCAGGCCATCTCATCTTCATCGTCTTCATCTTCTTCCTCATAGACACCTGTAAGGGGGAAGCCCTCTCTTGCCTGTACAGCCATCTGATAGGAAGGCAGCTTAGGAAACCTATCATCCACTGCGCTACTGATGCACTTCAGACAAAAATGCCTCACACAAGGAACGGAGCAGCATCCACAACAAATTAACATAACCACAACTGCGAATATTGTAATCACAGCCGTGACGACAACAGCTCTCCATTTCCCAAAAGTAGAGATGAACCACTCACTCAGAGGGTTCTGAACTCCAGAGCTTTCAGCTAGCTCCTCAGACAGAGATTTCAAACCATCCAGAGCCCTTGTAAATGAACCATCTTTATCAGCTTTTGGTACTGGGTGTAGAGGTGTGTTCCAGCTCGAAACAGTAGGCTGCAACACACCAGCTTCCAGCAAACCCTTAATAGTTTGCTCTATACCGTCAATCTGCTCCTGTCGGAGTCGATATTGATGTTTATAGATTGGAATCGTGCCTGGCTTCAGAACGATCGAGACAGGTTTGACATTCAGCAGGCCCACATCTGTAGAACTCCTGGCCCAAAGTGTATCAGGCAAACTGGCTAACAGTTTGTCCGTATCAACATGGTCTGTGTTTTCTCCGCCATGTGATCTAGGCAGAGAATGTTTCTCAGGTAACAATAATGTGAATGATCTGTGTGTGATCCTGTAAGTATCAGTTTCTGGAGAATAGTGTAAGTGAGGATTTTTTGTAGGCACCCATTCCCTTACAGCAAGACAGCGTCTCATCATAGGACCTAAATTCTTCGCATCAGCACCAGATACAACCATCAATGACACATGTGGAGCCGATAAATCACCAAGCATATACAGTTGCATTAACGGTGCGGGCAACGTCACGCCCGCCACCACTCCCTCGGGGGCCACATAGATGTCCTTGATTTCAGCCACTGGAAATTCACCAGTCTCTTGACAATGTTCCAGCAGTCCTGTCCAGAGCATATCGTAGTCCCCATCACCACAAAGGTCATAGTTCAGCGTGCAATGTGCCACATCAGGAAGCGTGTCATAAGATCTTATGACATTAATCCAGGCGTTCCAGCTCTGCAGTGTGTCGTACAAGAGCGTCGTTGTAAAGTCAGGGACAGCTCCCCACCAAACTTCAGCCTGAAGTTCAGCTGGACCAGACTCAGCAGAAGTCCCTTGGACCTGGAACATCTGGCGAATAGAGCTTTTCACTGTAGCACAGTACTGAACAGTTCCATCAGGAAAACTCAGCTGGACGTTGTCAGGACTCATCATTAAAGTCACGTTCTGATCACACAGAATGTCTCGTCCAATCAAGTTCACTGGACATGAGTCAGAAATCAGGAAGGAGTGTTCAAAACGCAGATTATTCCACACGCATGGGACGTAACAGGAGAGCGGCCACTCCTCTGGCTTGCCCGAGAATCCAACAACAGGTACGGTATTCTTTGATCGTGGGAGTGACGTGTTAACTGTCGAATACCTGGCTCCTGTATCAACCATGCACATGTGATCTCGGCCGTTAATGGTTAGCGAGACCAAAGGCTCTGAATACAAGACGCCACCTACTGCCGGACCAGGGCACCCCTATTGAATAGGATATTGGCCTGGGGCCTGATTATTGGCTCCCGGCAAAGGGCCATGTTGAGTGTGATCAGGTGGTGGATATACATCATGTGGATATTGAGCTGGCGTCACCTCCTGTCTCGACAAATCCTGTTTGCTCGGGCATTGAAAATACCAGTGCCCCACCCCGTTACAGCGGCGGCACCTGTCCGTGGGTTGAGGGTTGCCCCTCAGACGTTTGTTACGACCTCTGCGCCAGGATGTGGATGGGTCCAGAGGTCGCTGTTGATATGAATTATCAGATGATGTAGTAGGACCCTGAACCTGGGGCATCTGAATCGCATTCACCTTTGTGAAATTAAGTTTGTCACGTATGTCTTTCAATTGGGCCTTAGCTAATTGAGTTTCAAGGGATTTCAATTCCCTGTCATCAGACTCCCTCTTATCAAAAGATTGATCAATAAAATGAACAATGTGGGCTGCCCATAAATCATAGTCCATCTTTGTCAGGCCAACAACAGACGCCAAGCTCTTCTTAACATCATCAGACAGAGAGCTCTCTACAGCTCCTCTGAACAACAGTTGAGTCATAGGATCAATCGTTGGATCATTTCCAGTTCTATTTTCCCACAAGAGTTTAACTCTAGATCAGGGGTGTCAAAGTCAAATACACAGAGGGCCAAAAAAACAAATTTGCTACAAGCCAAGGGCCGGACTGGTTCAATATTTATTATAAGGGGGTGATATAAGATTTTTCTCTTCTTTCTGCACTCTTTTCATTCATTGTTTTCTTTTTGATTAACTTGTTTTATTTCGTCTCTTTTAAATGAATGAATAAATTAATTAAATTAAAATCTGCTAAGTTCTTGGCATAAATCAACACAGACATGTTCCTGCTTTTAGTATTTTACATTATTTTATAATATAGTTATTTATAACAAATATATTATAAATAACCCTGATGCATGCTCAATATTACAGTATATTATACATTAAAGGTGCTATGTGTAACTTTCTGTAGAGCGCAGAACTTAGAAATATTTTCAACAGGCAAAGCATTCTGATCCCTCCCCCTCAGAGCCTTATATGGCTCTGCTCCACCTTGCTCTGCTGAAATTCAAATTCAAGCTCTGTTTTTTATTGGCTGATTCAAATTCAAGCTCTGTTTTTATTGGCTGGTTACAAACTCTGTTTTTATTGGCTGGTTAACGGCGGGTCACTCTGTGTTTTTAGTGTTTTTATAAATGCTGATAGAGAAGCAAGGGGACTATAGTTTTTTTCAGAGATTACTTTGTCTAACATCAGTCTGTCAGTAGATAGTGACAGAGTGAAGAAATGTGTTAAAAATGTAATGTATTGTTAGAAAAGTTACAGACTGCATTACAAAGTTACATACAGTAGTGCAGCTTTAATAATAATAAAAAACTCCACTAGATAATTACTAGAATAAATATTTCATAATAATGGTGTGGAGAGGATGGCTATAAGGGGAGAAGGGAGGCCATCACCCAAAAAAAAAATTATTATTATTATTTTTTTTTTCAAATCATCCAGGGGGCCATAAATAATGAGTCCGCGGGCCGGATCTGGCCCGCGGGCCGCCACTTTGACATATGTGCTCTAGATAGATAGGTTGTGCCCCGTTCTGTAACAGCCAGAGGAATCTCACACAAGTCTGAAGATTTCATAGACGTCGGATATTTCTCTCGTATGATTGGCCATAAAATCTGAACGTGGTCATGTAGGGTGTCACTATCTGGGTCCAATTTAGTCCCAGCAGCCTGTTCGATTTCAGTCAGACTACCAAACGACATGCATGCTGTGAAAACCCTCCTCCAATCACCCAGACATGGCACAATTCCGGCACAAGCCTCCAGAAAAGCGCGGATCCAAGTCGAACCTCCCTTCTGGATATCAGGCAAACGCTGACGGATCAACTCAGTATCCTACAAACTAAAAGGCGTGTAAGTCTGTTTGCGGACCCCCTCAGCTGTGGTGGAAGAAACGAGAGGTAACATGTATTGAGCAGGAGGCGTTGCGTCAAGGCAGGTATGAACATTGTCAGCAATTCTATTTAAACGACCTGAATTTCCTCGCTGCCAGCCAGTAACCTTATCAAAAGTTGTGGCAGGAGGCCTGAGGTCAGGACAAGCAGTTGGGACAGGACAGGTTAGTGGTACGGAGTCGTATGAAGCCCCCAAAGAAGTCACGCTGAAAGAAGCATCAGAGGACGGTGGACGGAACACATCACCTCCCCTTTGTTCACCCACAGAGCCAGGAGTGGTAGGTATACCACCCATCAATGTCTGCACATGGTCTTTCACCACGTCCCTATTTTCAGCTGATCTTGTCTGTAAAATACCTCCTGTAACGAGAAGCAAGTCTGAGCTGGATCCTGTGTGTCCAGAACCCAGAGAGAGCTCAGCCAGATTTATGGATGTGCGCTCCGACAATGGCATCTGATTGTGTGGAGTAAGGCCCACAGGTGCATACGGAGGAGGACGAGGAGGAGGAGGGGGAGCGGGGCAAAGAGGAGGAGGAGGGGGAGCACAAGGCCGTTCAGTTTCAAGGCATGTCTCTGTTCCTGGTACGAGAGCAGCACCGGTTTTAAGAGGGAGCTCTGTGGTGCCAAGCACCAAGGTCTTATCTACAGACGGCCATAAATCTGATTGCGAGCCAGCAACTTGTCTCTGTGAAACTACCTTGTGCACACTTCTCACAGCAGGTTTCTGTCTACCTAGGATTTTGCACATCTCATCCAAAAATAATAAGCAGTCTCTATTAAAGGCGTCCGCCTTTAGCCAGTCCTTGTGTTTTTTTCTGCGTACTAGAACAGAAATTTTTTCCTTCTCATCTAACGCCATCCTCAATGCTCTATCTGACTGTACTAGAAGTTTATTCAGTCCAGCATCGGATGGAGACGGGTCATCTACACCAGGAAACATCCCTGACCGACTCATGTCAGTCACCCAAGAAACTAAACGTCTTTTCTCATCAAGAACATTCTTGACAGCTACTTTCCTACTCCACGAAACCCACAATTCATGTAATACAGATCCTAGTGTACCAGGAGCACAATTTTTCCAAGTTTGTATAGGTACGTCAGACATTTTAATGTTATACACGTGTTTTACAAGGGTGAAGTGAGCAAACCTCCAGCCAGAACCCAGGACGGCTGCAATAGCCAACCAAGAAACTGCCTGTTTTAAATCACCCTTTTAAAACACCCAATAAAAATACCACCCCAGAGCACAACAGTGGTAGTCTCTGTAGACTTCACAATTGACCTACTGCCGGCAAATACACCCACTGAAACAATATATAAAATAAAAAATCTTTCCCTGTTGCCTTTGTTTGCGTACAGCACTTTCCGGAGTACAGGTAAAAAAATAAATAAATCAATAAACAAAAGAAAGTAAAAAAATAACAAATGAAAATAAAAACAAAAAGTTTGCGACCTATACACCGGAAAATACGGTAATTAACTTCAACTGGGAAGGGGAGGGAAAACGTGACTCTTAACAGCGATCACAGGTCCCGGTTGTGAACTCAAGCAACCTGTGAACCCGGAGCGCCCGGAGCACTCTTTACGGCGAGAACCATGTGCCGGATGAAAGCCTTTGTGAACTCTACGGCGAGCAAAGTCCCGGAGTACACGACCAGCCTCGGCCCCACAGCCCCCCGGAGTCCAAAAGAAAAAGAAAGTGTCTCCTAGCCGGAGCTCATAGAGGGAGAAAAAGCAAACTTAGGCACTCATACACTAACCCTGTGTGTGTATGGACTTCTATGTGCTTTTCACTTTACTTACATGTACGAAAACCGCAGAAAAATGCACATTCAAATGAAATACTAACAGTAGTTCATGTTATTTTACTGTTAAGTGCTAACACAAACGACCGTAGCTACACTACGGTGTAATCTAGCCCACCCGTAGACAGAACAGTATACAGCCAAGGTAAATTTAGTGTTTTCAATAGCAGACATTTAGTGACAAATGGAGATCTGCTCACCTGAATGAAGGTGCCAGTTGGCTGCAGCGTGCTCCGCCACTCGTGGGGGAAGCCCCCAAACGGCTTCTGTTTCAGGCGAAACTGCAAACTTCTCAGCGTCGGGGTCACCAAATTGTTACGGTTCAAAAGTTGAAGGAAGGCTCTGAAACGAATGTGCAAGTTTATGCAGGTTTATTGTACATAATAAGAATAAACCTTACAGCAAATAACAGACCTCACTCCGAGCACAGTCCACACACACACATCTTCGAAGGCGGACCACAGTTTTATACCTCCAGGTGACGTCATCGCCTCGTGGGACCAATCCTGGGACCGAACCGCCTTGGACACGCCCTAGGACTTCCCTACTCTGTACGTGATCCGCCTCTCAGCCAATAAACTACCAGCTCTGTATGTCAATCATCCAGTGTTATGTCTGTTGTATTGTGCAGGCGTGTAACTGAAAAACTCTTCCCTATTGAAAATAAAACCCAAAAATAAAGGTTCCATCTTGAATATATTTCACATTATATGGTTGAATTAAGTGAACATAAATCATAACACATAATATGTGTGATTCAGGTGTAATACTGATATACATATATTTCAGCGCCATCTGAATTTTGTATTTATTTATATGATCTATTATATGTATAGATCTACAAATGTTATCTTGCGTCTGTCTCTGTTTAATGAATCCGGTCTGATCTAGGCTAATTATCTCTGTAAGAATGTTTTCAATTCTTTTAGAAAGGATGTGTGTAAATATCTTATAATCTTGGTTGAGGACACTAATTGGACGATAGTTTCCACAATCAAGCCTATCCTTTCCCTCTTTAGCCATTAAGGAAATAGAGACCTCATGCCATGATGGGGGAATTATTCCAACATTTAAAACATAATTAAACATATTTTTCATTGGTAAAATCAAGAGGTCTTTCATTTCCCTGTACCACTCGGAAGGGAATCTGTCTGGCCCTGGTGCTTTATTCGGTTTTGAATTGAAAATAGCTTTTTTAATTTCAAGCTCAGATATTTCAGCTCTCAGGCTCGAGTTTTGGTTGTCATTCACTTTTGGTAAATCTAATAGTTTTAGGAAAGAATTACTCTTTCCCCCTGTTTTTGGTTGTGTATATAAATCTTGATAAAATTTTAAAAAAGCATGCTGAATTTCCTCCAAATCATATATAATTTCTTTAGTTTCAGGGTCTTTTATTTTATAAATTGTATTTTCTAATTGTTGGTTTTTAAGTCTGTATGCCAATAGTTGTGTTGATTTACCTCCTGTCTCATAGTATTTTGTTGCAAAAATACCATGTTCTTCTTTATTTCACTAGAATAAATTTAATCAATTTCATTCTTCTTTTTTTGTATTTCTAATTTCAATTCTTTATTTGTATTAATTTTATGCGCATCTTCCAGAACTCATAATTGTGTCAGAAGATTATTCAGCTGCTCATTTTTTTCTTTTTTAAGTTTGAGCTGTAACCTATAAGCTTCCCCCTTAAGACTGCCTTCATCGCATCCCACAATATAATTGGGGATACTTCTTCATTATCATTTTCATCTAAGTAGTTTATTATATCCTCTCTAATTTGCTCTCTCAAGGGGTGAATAAGGCTTGTATTTAATCTCCACGATGTTTCTCTTTTTTATTCACAATCACCACTTCCAAATACACTGGAGTGTGATCTGATGAATCCATCTCTCCTAGTTGGCAATTTACTACTCTATTAAAGTCTTTCTGAAACATAAAAAAGTAATCTAGTCTGGAGTAACATGAATACGGGTGAGAGAAAAAAGTATAGTCTTTTTTAATTGGGTTTAACTCTCTCCAAACATCTAGAAGTCCCATTTCTTTTATAATTAATTTAATATTTTTGGTTGTTTTATTTAATCCCATCCTATGTGGATTTGAGGAATCCAGAAATGGATTTAGTCTAATATTTAAATCTCCCCCCAATATTACTATTCCTTGTAATTCTACTGCCATCATTTCAAAAATATATTTGTAAAATTTAAGCTCGGATCCTGGAGGAGCATATACGTTAATAAAAGTAATCAAAATACCCTCCAAATATCCCTTTATTAACAAAAAAATTCCCTCCTTGTTCTTTTTCTCTTGAATACAATTAAAGTGAAGCCTGCTTGAAATTAAAATGGTCACCCCTCTTTTAGAGCCTTGAGTACAGGAAGACGAATACTGGTTGAATTTCCATTTCTTAAGTTTTTCGTGCTCAGACTATGTTAAATGCGTTTCCTGTAAGAGGGCTACTTCTATACCTTCCTTTTTTAATTTTGACATAATTTTATTTCTCTTAATGGGATTCCCCAATCCGTTGACATTATAAGATACTAATTTCATCCCTTTAACACTTTGCATTGTGCAAATGTTGAATTATAAACCCCTCTGTACACAATGAAACAACAACAAAAACACTCCATATACCCCTGAAAAAGAAAAAAAAAGAAAAAGAAAAAAGCACTCTGTACATAAAAAAAAATAAAAATAAAAAAAACATAACCCCTGAAAAAAAAGATGAACCAGTTTAGTGAGCATAGTGCGGGCAGTTATTTACCAGGGGGTTGATCATAAACATATATACATGTTAGAAGGATGTTTGAGAGAAGTGGAGTGCTAAATCTGTCGCATCTTAGCTTAGCAGTAAATGTGACACTGTAAGATGTTGCAGGTGTAAGAGACGCTGTTAAGGTGGATTAAAGTTTAAATGTCTTTAAAACCCCACACCTTATTGTTCTCAAGCTTCGTGAGAAACATCATTTAGATGGGTATGTGGGAGTTCTGTTTTTTTGTGTTGTGCCACTCTCTCCCACAGTTTGCTGCAGGCAACAATCAGCTGATTAACTGCACCTGATCGCTGTCTGGAGGACTGCTCTGCAGGACTACTTGAGCTGCTGCCAGACTCTTCTCCAGCGCTGGGACATTACCTGAACGGTAAACGGTAACGGTCAGTCCTGGTTATCTCCAGACAATTTTGTCTCTAACAAGCTTGAATGCTCTGTGTTTCAGTGACTTCCACATCCTGATTCAAAGCCAGCCTTTCTAGGCCTCTATCTCTAGGCAAGGCCTCGTCTGACAATTGTTCCTACAACCAGTCAACAGCTCCAGCCTGCTCTTGCTCTCTCTGTTCCCACAACAATCTACTCCTCAACAAGAAAGAACTCACCTTCTCATCCAGTGGCCGACTCTTCAGGAACCAGGACCTCACAGCGTGTTCCTCCAAAGGTCCTGTTTACAAAGAACTACCACCCCAACTCTAGCCTGGTTAAAACCAGACCCTTGTCCTTCACTTCGCTTCGTACTAGGTCTGGGACTTCTCCCATAGACAAGGATTTCTCCGGTAGATTTTTGACCGGACCAATCAGAGAACAGAAGGCGGAGTTTTGAACGACGTCGACTGACGTCGTCAGTTAAAATGGCTGCCGCCACGAAGGAATTTTCAAGAAAACAAGGTAAAAAACTATTATTTCTTTGCTGAGAAAAATATATTTCTTAGCTGACGTTATATCAGAAGTGTTCCTGAGCTTAACAGTTCCTAAATCAATTCACGAAATGGTCAAATCTGCTGGATTTAAATTGTTTCGGTTTGACATTTTCCAAACAGCCTCGGGTGCGCTACGAAAATAAATTATAAAAAATCGAATTTTATCTCAAATGTTTCATCCAGGCCAACAGTCAGTAAATTAGAGCCATATACAGGTAGTCCCCGATTTACGAGCGAGATCCGTTACAACGAGGCGCTCGTAAACCGGAAATCTCGTAATTTGGAACGGTTGCCATGTCTCTCGTAAGTCCGGAATTTCGCTCGTAAATTGGAACGGTTTCGCTAGCGCGACTACAAACACTCGTTTTTCATCAAAAAACTGCTTATGAGTGCATAAAAATGATCGGAAACGTGTGTCCATATGTTTAGCTAACTAACTGTGGTGAAAAAACACATGAAAACTCAGTATTTTTTGCGTTTTTTCCAAAAATTCGCCAGCTCGTAAGTCTGGAACCTCGTAGATCAGAGCGCTCGTAATTCGGGGACTACCTGTAATTACACACTGGTAGCAAAAAAAATATCCACCGAATGGTTTCTGAGCTATTTATCTGAATAGCCTGGACCTCGCCAGGCTAAACTAACAAAACTCTGCCTTCTGTTCTCTGATTGGTCCGGTCAAAAATCTACTGGAGAAATCCTTGTCTATGGGAGAAGTCCCAGACCCTAGTACGAAGCGAAGTGAAGGACAAGGGTCTGGTTTTAACCAGGCTACCCCAACTCCCCTTTTCCCTGAGAAAATAAACAAAAAATATTTTTGATAATCGCTACGTCTGTTTCCCTCTTTCGGTTCTGCCATCTGGGGTCAAATATGGATAAAATCCTAACTGGGTAGTGTTGAACACAAGTAAAAAAGTCCAGTGGTGATGTATTTTATTTCTCTATAAACCCAACTAGTGCCTATCTGAAGTGTATTAAAGTTCAAATGTCTTTAAAACAGCTGAATTTACACAAACTTGGTGAGAAACATGCTTTAAATGGAATTAAAGTAAGGACATCTAGATGAAATGTGGCTTTTTTGTACACTAGTGTACACTTTTTTGGACATTGGCGCATGTGCGCGTGCACACTTGCATGCACATACACAAGCACATGCACACACACACTATAATGTCCCCCCTACATTACAGATGCTTCTGACGCCCATGGCTCTAGCCATTTGCACACTAATAAAGATAAAGATGCCTTGAGCGTTTTTTTTCAACTCTCGTTTTTTATTTAGTTATTTTTTGTTTGTTTTGCCGATTTTTAAAAAAAAAAAAAAATTAAATATTTTTTACATTTTCTGGGCACTAGTGGCCTTTATTGGAGAGGGAGAGGGCAAAACGGTGGAGAGGGGGGGAGACACCACAGAAAGGAGCTCGTCGGGTCTGGGACGTGAACCCGCGACGCCTGTGGTGAGGCGAAAGCCTCAAGCATATGTGCGCGTCCGCTTATCTCTCTGTGCCACAGCGACGGCACAGTCGATTTTTTTTTTTTATAACCGTGTTAATTTCACTGGTTGCGTTGCAGCTCACTCACACATACGTACGGAGTGTGGAAAAGCAGAGGGACCAGAGCCGTATAGAGAGAGTTGTAACAATCCCATGGACTTCAAAGAATGGAATGCGGCAGTCGCGTGGGTCATGCAGCTGCAAATACAGGTAGTCCCCGACTTACGAGCGCTCTTACTTACGAGGTTCCGGACTTACGAGCTGGCGAACGAGCAGTAAGTTTGTAAAGAACATACAAAAAATACAGAACTTTTATGTGTTTTAGATGAAAGTGTGTTAGCTAACTGTTTGGAAACAAGTTTCTGAGCATGTTTATGAACTAGTATGAACATTTGTGATGAAAAACGAGTGTTCGTAGTAGCGCTAGCATAAATTTTCCGAATTACAATAAATTTTCCGACTTACGACCGAAAATCCGGACTTACGAGAACACGTGTTTCGGGTTCCGACGTACGAGATTTCGTGTTACGAGACAGTCGTAGGAACGGAACTCGCTCGTAAGTCGGGGACCACCTGTAGTTCCAAACATCAGAGGTTCCAGCATTGAACGTAGTTCATTCTCTGTGTTTCTGAAGTGTTTTCTCAGTTTTTGTCTTATGTTACACCAGTAGCTGCTCAAACTGTCTGACAGCGATGAGCTGTTTGGAACATAGATATCATATATAAACACTAGATCCCTCATGGACTGCTCTCGCCTATTGGAGCTGACGAGATTTATGGCGGCCATCTTGGAGCAGTCCACCACTCCACTCAGCATTATATATTTGGCAGGCACAATAGAGCTTGGAATCGTGACGTCAGCGGACCGGGATCGCGCAAAGCATCTTGGGAGTTTCTGACACGTAGTCGGACATGACCGGGGTTTGCGTTAGTTGTAGTTGTGTGATCCTACGTGAAATACGCTGAAATGGTGAATGCTTGTTGTGTTGTGAACTGTCACAATCGTTCTCACGATTGCAGGGGGAGCCGTATTGCAAATGGAGTCCGTTTTTTCAGCTTTCCGGCATGGAAACAAAACAGAGGTTGCTGAGCTAACAAAGACATGGTGACATGGGTGTCTCCTGTTAAACGAACAAACATCACTTTCAGCAGTATTTCCAGACACATATGTGTGTGTTCGAAGCATTTCCACACAGGTAAGGTTTAATTAAATAATATTAAATTTATTAACTGCTCATGTAACACAGGATCGTTTACAAACAGCTAGCTGGCTAGCTAGCTAGCTAGCTAGATCATCTAATCATTCATTCATTCATTCAATCTAATTCATCTAATCAAGTTCTTTTATCTCTTCTTAGACAAGCCAGCATATGAATTCCTAGATTGTGATCCTGACTGGGTACCCTCTTTACATCTCGGGCACACCGAAGTCAAAACGATGGACACTGCCCGATTTGCCCGTCGGACCAAGAGACACCAGTCAACCACAGGTGTCAACACTGCACCTGCCACACCACAAGATCTGCATAGCCAGACATCAGAGATGGATGAAACTGCTCCTCCAGGGGTAGCTGCTCAGAGATTTTCTGAGGATGAAACAGCCCACTGTACCTGCCACACCACCAGAGTCATTCATTCATTCAACCTTTATTTATACAGGCTAGCCTCGTTGAGCCACGGGGACTCATTTACAAGAGGGACCTGTCTCACTCACACCCAGGGTCAATTTAGAGTTACCAATCAGCCTAACATGCATGTTTTTGGACTGTGGGAGGAAACCGGAGCACCCGGAGAAAACCCACGCATGCACGGAGAGAACATGCAAACTCCACCCAGAAAGGATCCACATCTGCGTAGCCAGACATCAGAGATGGATGAAACTGCTCCTCCAGGTGTAGCTGCTTGACTGGAGCTATTGCTGCCTTTTAAAATTGTGAATATTTTAAACATTATTTAATTAAACAAACAACTGTGCAATTTCAATCGTGGTGCTGTGTGAATTTGTCCCCAAGCCTCCTCTGCAAACGGGCCAGCGTGCCTTTAAAGGTAACTTTTTAAGTTTGACCTTAGGGTCCATGTGGAGAGGGTTATTGGTTGTGTTCGCACCAAATACACCATACTAAGTGGTAACATACCTGTTAGCATGTTGCTCCCATGTGAAGATGAGGCCATCATTTTACTGGACAAAATTGTGTCTGTATGCTGTGCTTTGACCAATATGTGCCCCAGTGGTTTTGAAAATATGAATTATTATCTGTCTGAACATTAACTGATGAACTGAACATGAAAATATATCTACTTTTGCACAAGTGTTACTTCGATGCTGCATGCTGTAAATAAATGATTGCAGATTAATTCAGTTTGTAGTCTCTTTACTTGTGAAACAATGTTGAACATGTCAAAGTTACAGTAACTGAGAACACAACAGGTGAACAGAGCTTAAGGTTATCCGTCACCATGAGGGATTTCCATCATTTTCTATGTGGCAAGGATGGATTTTCCAGTCCAAACATTTTTTCACGCTTTAACCCATGGGTAAAATGTGTAACATTTGCAGTGTTAACAAGAATAAATACAGTTCAAATACAATCAACACAGAAAATGAAAACTTCTTGCAGATATATTTCACATTAACAATGTGCTAAAACCACAAAATCATAGTTCTAAAAATGTAATATAAATTTCAGATTTCTGAACAAAGAAGTCGGCATTCTTTTTTTTCTCACTCAGGCTCTAATCTGGTTAGATTAAAACCCCACACACAAATCTTATATAAAACCAGGAGTAATGTCACTGCCCTGAGGGATTCTCATCAGTCACTCAACAGCAGTCCAGAGTCCACCCTGGTAGGATCTGTCGCCCCGGAAGAAACGCCACTCAAACCGACACCTGTTCAATTAGTTTAGCTGAACATCAGTCGGCCAAGTTCAGCCCACAGGACGCAGCCCGCCCCACGCCGTCCAGACAGCGGGCACCAACACAGCACAGCTACACCTGGAGGAGCAGTTTCATCCACCTCTGATGTCTGGCTACGCAGATCTGGATCCTTTCTGGGTGGAGTTTGCATGTTCTCTCCGGGTGCTCCGGTTTCCTCCCACAGTCCAAAAACATGCATGTTAGGCTGATTGGTAACTCTAAATTGACCCTGGGTGTGAGTGAGACAGGTCCCTCTTGTAAATGAGTCCCCATGGCTCAACGACGCTAGCCTGTATAAATAAAGGTTGAATGAATGAATGACTCTGGTGGTGTGGCAGGTGCAGTGTTGACCCCTATGGTTGATTGGTGTCTCTTGGTCCGACGGGCAAATCAGGCAGTGTCCATCGTTTTGACTTCGGTGTGCCCGAGATGTAAAGGGGGTACCCAGTCGGGATCACAATCTAGGAATTCATATGCTGGCTTGCCTAAGAAGAGATAAAATAACTTGATTAGATGATCTAGCTAGCCAGCTAGCCAGCTAGATGTTTGTGAACGATCCTGTGTTACATATGAGCAGTTAATAAGTTTAATATTATTTAATTAAAGCTCCCCTGACATGATCTTTCAACTTTCCAAAAAATGGCACAACATATATAAATATTAAGATTGACCTCTGACCGTTTTTGCTGAAATAATGTTAAATGAATGAAAATTCCTCCCAAAAACAGTTTAAAATTAGCGCCATTTTTTTAACACGATAAATAGGGATTTCCCCGTCGCAGGATGATGACGTCATAACAAGAGACGTCTCTACTGCGCACCTTGAAAACAATGGAGGAGATACAAACTCGATCCGTCCAATTTAGCCATTTAAAAGTTAATATTTTAGCGGATTGTCTGCAGAGAAGCCAAAGTTATTTCCAGTAAACAGCAGGTTATAATTTTTTTTCAGCTCCTGCTGGTTTTTGGAGACTTTTCACTTCAGGACGTGAGCAGCTCTGTGAGGACTTACAGCATAGTTTCCACAGCACTGAAATGGTAATATATTAGTTAATGTTTCTAATAATTATTCAACATTAATTTATAGTTTAAAAAATTAGTCCCTTTTAAAATATCTGTTAAATATATTATTCTTTTATTTTATTTTGTTTGTGTTTTCAGGTTTCCAGGTCTCCAGTCCATCACCTGAGGCTCTTCCTGAACCACTAGTACAACCCAGACTTTCACATCACAGCAGGTAAGATTGCATCAACAAAAAGAATAGTACTCAACAATATTCTTTGATGTAAATCTGTTGATTTTCTGTGGTTCTGATGAGGGAAGTGACAAAGTGGATGCAGCATTCAGCCCATAATGGACCCAGATGTCCCCTGCGTCCAGACCTACAACACCTGGACATCCATGAGCGTGCACGAGGAGGTGGTGGAGTCTGAAGACATTAGTTTGACCCATTGTCTTAATATACAGTATACTGTATATAATATATACTGTGTTTGTCTGTGTGTTTTATCATCAATTCACAGAAATGTCTTCACCTGAAGAGTGGACCCAGGTGGAGAACAAACCTTGATATTGTTCAACAACAGATGGAGACATCTTCAGGATCTGTAGAACATCAGGACTGCTGCAGAAAGCTACGTTTGTGCATCAAGACATTAAAATATGCAGAACTACTACAACTGGCCAGAGCATTGAGATGAAAATGAATCAATGAATTTAATATTTTTTCTGACTGTTCAAATGAACATATTGTTTGAAAAAAAAAAAAGGATAACAATGAACCAAGTGTTTCTGTAGTTATGTGTAAATAAAGTTACAGTAGTACACTATATTATCTGTTAGTGTTGAGTTATTCTTTGTGAGAATATTTGTGTATCTGTTTTAATTTCATTCGTGCATCTACAACTCACAGCTCATACTTTAGTAAAAACAAAATTGGTGAATGTTGAAAAAAACATTTTATTAAAATAAAACCATCCCATATTATCAAATAAATGAAAACCTCTGGGGAAACATTAATATGAACAGATTATCAAAAAAAATTGAGTTTAAAAAATATCAGCAAGTGGTGTTTGACTTCATCAGCTCTGTAAAAATGACTCCAACACCTCCTCGTCCACCCTCCTGTCCAGGTGTTGTAGGTCTGGACGCAGGGGACATCGGTCTAGTTTCTCCTCATCCTGCTGCTTGTACTTCTTCAGACTCCACCACCTCCTCGTGCACGCTCATGGATGTCCAGGTGTTGTAGGTCTGGACGCAGGGGACATCTGGGTCCATTATGGGCTGAATGCTGCATCCACTTTGTCACTTCCCTCATCAGAACCACAGAAAATCAACAGATTTACATCAAAGAATATTGTTGAGTACTATTCTTTTTGTTGATGCAATCTTACCTGCTGTGATGTGAAAGTCTGGGTTGTACTAGTGGTTCAACAGGAAGAGCCTCAGGTGATGGACTGGAGACCTGGAAACCTGAAAACACAAACAAAATAAAATAAAAGAATAATATATTTAACAGATATTTTAAAAGGGACTAATTTTTTAAACTATAAATTAATGTTGAATAATTATTAGAAACATTAACTAATATATTACCATTTCAGTGCTGTGGAAACTATGCTGTAAGTCCTCACAGAGCTGCTCACGTCCTGAAGTGAAAAGTCTCCAAAAACCAGCAGGAGCTGAAAAAAAATTATAACCTGCTGTTTACTGGAAATAACTTTGGCTTCTCTGCAGACAATCCGCTAAAATATTAACTTTTAAATGGCTAAATTGGACGGATCGAGTTTGTATCTCCTCCATTGTTTTCAAGGTGCGCAGTAGAGACGTCTCTTGTTATGACGTCATCATCCTGCGACGGGGAAATCCCTATTTATCGTGTTAAAAAAATGGCGCTAATTTTAAACTGTTTTTGGGAGGAATTTTCATTCATTTAACATTATTTCAGCAAAAACGGTCAGAGGTCAATCTTAATATTTATATATGTTGTGCCATTTTTTGGAAAGTTGAAAGATCATGTCAGGGGAGCTTTAAACCTTACCTGTGTGGAAATGCTTCGAACACACAAACCTGTGTCTGGAAATACTGCTGAAAGTGATGTTTGTTCGTTTAACAGGAGACACCCATATGTCACCATGTCTCTGTTAGCTCAGCAACCTCTGTTTTGTTTCCATGCCAGAAAGCTGAAAAAACTGACTCCATTTGCAATACGGCTCCCCTTGCGATTGTGAGAACGATTGTGACAGTTCATAACACAACAAGCATTCACCATTTCAGCGTATTTCACGTAGGATCACACAACTACAACTAACGCAAACCTCGGTCACGTCCGACTCCGTGTCAGAAAGTCCCAGAATGCTTTGCGTGATCCTGGTCCGTCGTGACATCAGTTCCCAAGCTCTATCCACCTTATTCTTGGGGGTGTCACTGTAGAAACGAATGTGCATTGTACTTCCTGTCCGACACCGGAAGTGTCTGTATTCCATAGGCGGAGTATGGATCGCGGGTGTTTTTGAAAGTTATTTTCATTCATTTTATCGGAGCAAACACAGCTTTTGTTTAAACGGAACGTTTACTGAAATGTCCTACCGGGGTTCAGGTACCTGCTGTGCTGTTCGCGGCTGCACCAACAACCGGACCAAGCTAAATCTTTGGCTAAAACAACAGTGTTTTCAACACGGACCCAAAACAAAGAAAGAGTGTTCCTGCATCCTACTCTATGGCTGTGTCTGCGCGATCAGGTAACATCTGTAATTTCTTTTTATTCAGGGAGGGTTTATTAATGAGAGTTTTGGATGATTTACTGTCTTAAAATGATATATGTCAGGCGCGACCGGTGTTACAGAACACCGTGACTTTTAGCCGAGATAGCTGCTAACAAACGTTAGCCGAGAGGCCGGAGCAAACGCGTTGCTATTTATGTATTTTTAAATTATGTCTGCGCGATCAGGTAACATCTTTTTATTCGGGGAGGGTTTACCCTTTTACACCTAAGCCTCAAATTTCCGCCTGGCATTTTTTACTTGTTTTTCACTAGAAAATAGGAAGAAATTGTCCTATGGCCCAGTGCTTCAGCACATTTTTCCAGAATATGTAGAACTTTCAATATCTGGCATTGTTTTACATTATACTTGATACTAAACCACTATTAAAACTGTTTAATATCACTAAAAAACAAAAAACGAAAATATATTTTAGTGATTTTATGCAAATAAAAATTTGCATTTGTACATGAAGTACAGATTTTGCATCACAAATTAACAATTTCAACACTATAGAACACATTTACAATGTTTTTTTTATTCCCACATATTTTTACAAACAAGAAACAGACTAACAATTCTAACTATTTACAGGCGATTTTTCCCCTCCCCCATTTCTTATTATTGTCCTGAGCCTTTGTTTGTATTCCCTGAAGCAGTTTCTCTCCAGCTGAGGCACAAGCCCACATCACAGGCCTCACAACTCCAGGCTGTGCTTTTCTTATTCAGTGCTTGCAGCGCCGCCTTCCCATGCTTGCTCTCTGAGACATTGCCTGATCATTGCTGCATGGGGCTGGAGATGGTCTACAGGTTCCTTTTTGTGGCTCATTTCGAAGAGGAACACCTAGGAGGTGTGCTGCCAGCTCTTCTTGGAATCTCTGGTCATCATCTTACTTCTCATAGTGACACACTGGTCCTTGTGTATCAGGAATGAGTTGGTCACAGCAATGTGGTGTGGTGCTGTTGTATTGAGACTTTCATATATAGTGCACTTCTACACAGACAAAGTACAAACTGATGATTAGAATATCTTATAGACTTGATAAACTATTCTAAAATCAACATAAAATAAAACTATAAATACATCCTATTATGTGTACCCAGTAAAAACTATTATCCACAAGTAACAAGCGAGCCTCATTCATTCAGAAAT
>JBBPBX010038020.1:0-22567 GCA_038048925.1 Garcialebias charrua
AAGACTAATATGATCTAACAGAAGATTTTTATACTGATTAATCGCTAAGATTATTTTTATTTTTCCAATTTACGAGTATGGTTTTCTTTGCGATGCATAAGGCAGTGAAAAGCATATAGGATGTATTTTTTTCTAGTATAACATCTTCAAAGATACCCAATAAGCAAACAGATGGAGAGAGTGGGATATTAATTTTCAAACATTTAGACAAGTCTTCACATACCTGTACCCAGAACCTCTGAACGGGTGGACAGAACCAGAGCGCGTGAATATAATCATCAGGTGTATTACTTATGCACTGTGAGCACTTGTTAGATGGTATAAAGCCCATCTTAAACATTCGCTCCCCTGTATAATGTACTCTATAGAGAACCTTATATTGTATTAATTGTAAATTGGAGATTCTAGTCAATTTAAAAGTATTTGAACATACTTGAGACCAAATTTTTTGTTCAAAGTTGATTGATAAATCTGACTCCCATTTTTCAACAGGTAGTGCTATCGAGTCATCGATTCTAGACAATTTTTTGTATATTTTAGATAATAATTTGGGTGGTTGAAAATTAATAAACTCTAACACACATGTTGGTGTTTCCAACAATGTTTTATTAAGCTTAAATTTCTTTTTTACAATTGACTTAATTTGTTGGTATTGTAGGAAATATTTGTTATCAATGTCATATTGTATTATTAATTTATTAAATGGAATAAAGTCTATACCCTCAAATATGTGTTCTAGACATTCAATACCTTTCATTCTCCAACCTGGGAAATTTAACATATTATTTTCTTGTTGAATGTCAGGATTGTTCCAGAGAGGTGTATGTCTACATGGGAGTAGTGAAGACTTTGTCATTTTCAGATACTCCCACCATGCTGTCAGAGATGATCTAATATTGATGTTCTTAAAGCAGACATGTCTTTTTAAATCTGTACTGATAAATGGTAGATCTGAAATCCTAATATTATTACATAAAGTTTGTTCTATATCTATCCAAGTTTCATCTAGTGCATTTGGTTTTAACCACTTTGATATATATTGTAACCTGTTTGCTAAATAGTAGTAATAAAAGTTTGGAAGTTCTAATCCTCCGGTATCTTTAGATTTTTGTAATGTTTTTAAACTAATACGCGGAGTTTTATTGTTCCAAAGGAATTTAGATATCGAAGAGTCCAGGGACTTAAACCATTCATTTGAAGGTTTATTTGGAATCATTGAGAATAAATAATTTATTCTTGGCAGCACCATCATTTTTACTGAGGCAACTCTTCCCATAAGTGATATGGGTAGAGATCTCCATCTAGTAAGATCGTCTTCAATTTTCTTTAATAGTGGGATATGATTTAATTTTATTAAATCCTCCAATTTAGGAGAGATATTAACACCTAAATATTTAATATTACCTGATTGTAGTCTTTCATTAAGAGAATTATTAAACACACAATTTATCGGAAGCACTGTAGATTTTGTCCAGTTTATAGAATAATCAGAAACTTTTGAAAATGAGTTGATTAACTTGATAACATTAGATATTGAGTTTCCTGAGTTCTCAAGAAAAAGCAAAACATCATCAGCATAAAGACTAATTTTATGTTCTATGTTTCTACCCTTTATTCCTTTAATATCAGCACTTTGCCTTATTGCTGCTGCTAAAGGTTCAATAAAAATAGCAAATAATGCTGGTGAAAGTGGGCAACCTTGCCTGGTGCCCCTCTGTAAACAGAAGCTTGAAGATAATTGATTATTTGTCCTGACGCACGCTGTTGGTGAACTATATAATATTTTTAACCAGTTAATGAAGTAATTCCCAAAACCAAATTTATTTAAGGTAGCAAATAAAAAATTCCAATTTACTCTATCGAAAGCTTTTTCAGCATCTAAAGAAAAAATAGCTGTTTCAATATTTTTAAAATACGAATACTCTATTACATTATATAATCTGCGAGTGTTTGTGTTCGAGTGTCTTCCCTTTATGAATCCGGTTTGGTCTGGATGTATAATAACAGGAGTTATCTTCTCTAGTCTTTTTGATAAGACTTTACAAATTATTTTAACATCTACATTAATAAGAGAAATTGGACGATAACTGGTAGGTAATACTGGGTCTTTGCCTGATTTTAATAAGAGACTAATGTTAGCTGAATTCATATGTGTTGGTAGCCTGCCATTTCCTTCTGACTCAAGTAGCACTCTATAGAATATCGGTTCCAGTATATCCCAGAATACTCTATAGAATTCCACTGGATATCCATCAGGACCTGGAGATTTCTTATTAGGCATGCTTTTAATTGCTTCATGGAGCTCATCGGATGTTAATGGTGAGTCTAGTTTTGATGACTGACTAATATCTAGTTTTGGAAGTGTTACTTTCTCCAAGAATTCATTAATATCCTCGTTAGATGGATTTATTTGTGGAGTGTATAGAGTTTTATAGAAATCTTTAAAAACATCGTTTATTTTTCCCTCATCATAAAATATATTTCCATTTTCATCTTTAATACCATATATAGGGCTATTCTGGCTTCAGTTTCAATGCGGAGTTTTTCTAACTCTAATTCTTTTAATCGCACCTCCTTGTCATACTCAAAGGAAACAGGTGAAGATCGTCTCGTACTAATAGGAGTCTCAGGAACCTGAAAAAGTCTAAGATGAGTTAACTTCACGATCAGTTCCTCTAATATAGTCTCAGACCTCAAGCGTTTATCAACAGCAATTTTAAAATGGTCTGCCACACACAATAACTGCTCCTTTGTACACTTTGACAAAACCTCCACAGTGGGACTATTTAAGAAACTCTCCAAGTCAAATTCCATGATTAAGCAGTACACTCACTAACATACCAAGAAAATCCCAGCTGTACTCAAATGCAGCACAGCAAACTTGAGAAACACGCACAGCTGCAAGCGCTCACTCAATTTGTATTTCTGAGCCACAACTACATGTGGATTTTATAATAGCAGGAAGAGAGTTCCAAACTGTAGATCCTCTCACCAACAGAGAACCTTGTGCAAAAGTGGTTCTTCTGAAGGGGACCTTACAATTTCCATGCAAAGCCGCTCTGGTAGATTTGCTATTGCCATGCATTCTCTGTATGCAATCACTTAATGGTGTAGGTGCAAGTCCATTCAAACACTTAAAAACCAATTTTAAAACATTATAATTTATAAAATTTGTAAAATCCAGAATGTTATATTTGCTCAAAATAGGACAATGATGGAATCTAGTTGGCTTTTGGTATAAAACCTTTAAGGCTCGATTATAGAGACTAGCTAAAGGTTTGAATGTAGAATAAGTGGTCTGGGACCAGATAGTAGATCCATAGGAGAAATGTGAGAGGATCAGTGAGTTTAAAAACATCTCTGCACAGTGAGGTGTCAAACAATGTCTAATAATTTTGAAACAGTTTATATTAGATCTAACAGTTTTGCAGATTTTATCAACATGGCTCTTATAAAATTAATTATAAAACATATATCAACATTCTGGCCCCAGTTTTACAAAAAGTGTATCAAGTAACTTTTGAGAGAGGAGAGTTTCCTCCTACTTTCAATGAAGCATTAATATCTCTGATCCCAAAGAAAGATAAAGACAGTACAGATCCATCAAATTATCGGCCCATCAGTTTGCTTAACGTGGATTGTAAAATATTGACCAAGGTGCTGGCCTTACGCTTGCAACAAGTCCTTCCCAGCATTATACATCAAAATCAGACAGGCTTTATGAAAAACCATTCTTCTTCTGATAACATTAGAAAATTGATGCACTTGATGTGGCTGAGCCAGTCAAAGAATGAACCAGTAGCTGCCATCTCCTTAGATGTCGGAGCGGCCGTGGTGTAGTGGTAATGGCAGTCGACCCCTGATCGGAAGGTTGGAGGTTCGAATCCCGCATCCGCCCACCATGTGTCGTTGTGTCCCTGGGCAAGACACTTAACCCGAGTTGCTCCCGGTAGGTCTGGATGGCGCCTTGCAAGGCAGGCTACCACTACCGGTGTATGAATGTCTGAATGAATGGGTGGATGGCTGGTATTGTAAAGCGCTTTGGGGCTCCTCGCAGGGGGCTGGAAAGCGCTATATAAATAAGCTCCATTTACCATTTACCATTTAGATGCTGAGAAAGCATTTGATAAGGTGGAATGGGACTTTCTTTTCTTGGCCTTGTCAAATTTTGGATTTGGATCACATTTTACTAAATGGGTTAAAATATTGTATAAGGAACCAAAGGCTGCAGTAATAACCAATGGTATTATTTCACCTTTCTTTGGTTTATCATGTGGGACCCGTCAGGGTTGCTCTCTCAGCCCCTTGCTGTTTAATATTTTCATAGAAACTCTGGCAGTGGGTATTAGGGCAAATAAGGACATTATGGGGATATTCATGGGTCAACAAGAACACAAACTGCTTCTTTACGCAGATGATATTTCAGCACTTATCACCCATCCACTTACATCCTTGCCATATCTGATGGACACCATACAGTCTTATTTGGAGGTTTCGGGCTACACAGTAAATTGGTCTTAGTCAGAGGCCATGCCATTATCTGCTTTATGTCATTCATATATGGTAGAATTTTTTTAATTTAAGTGGACACCTAAAGGTATGAAATATCTGGGTATTAGACTTAGTCGGGATTTAGAAGAATTAAGTAAGTAAGTAAAGTTTATTTCTAGAGTGCTTATCACAGACATAAAATCACAAAGCGATATACAATAAAAATCAACGCTAAAAGTACACAAAGAATAAAACAAGCATAAAAACTACAAATATAAATCAATAATTAAAGCTGCAAGCAGCATTGAGGCCCTCGCAGCTTAGTGCCGCTCCGGCCTTATTTTGGCGACCGCGGGAACTGCAGCTAGTCCGCCCAGTCGCTATCTCAAATGCTCTCGTGCCTTTCCCATATCTNCAATTATTAAGTTTGTCTCTGAAACATTTTCCTATGGTGAATGGACTTCCAAAACGCTTTTCTAGCACCTTCCAAGCTGAATCGTATGCTTCGTCTGTGCCCACTAGGAGAAGGCCTTCAATTGCTCTTTTTGCCGGTCCACCAAGGTACTTTCTGAGATAATAAAGTTTCTCGTTCTTTGGAAGGTTTTTTCTTTCAATCAGGATTTCAAATGACAGCTGCCAGTCTTTAAACTTTAAAGGGTCACCAGTGAACAATACAGGTTCTGGAGTTGGAAGGCGATTAGCATTTATTGCTTCTGCCAGTATGTTAACCAGCTCATAATTTAGCTGTTGTTGAATTGCAACAGATGAGGCTTGTGTGGCTGGAGGGATGAATGGTGGGCTTAATGCTTGGAGTGTTTGGTTTGTGGGGGCCTCAGGTTGTTCACCAAGATCTGGTTGAGCTTGGTTTAGGAGTGTAGGATGCAGCACAGATCTAAAAGGAGCTTGTGTGACTTGTGGGATGAATGGTGTAGATCTAAGGCTTGTAGCATTGTGGACTTGGGTCAAACTTGGAGCTTGAAAGGGAACGTGTGTTACGGTAGGAATTGCTTGAATTTCACTTTCTGTTTTAATACTGCGTAGTAAACTCCGACCTTCAGAAATACTTTCACCTTCATCATAAACCTTTGCTCGAGCCTTTGCTGCATTCAGTTTTTTAATTTCTTCCAAGCGTGCAATCTTTCTGCGTTTTTCTTCTATTATTTCCTGTTCTTCTAGATTCTGCTGGTCAATTACTCGCTGTCTTTCGAGCTCGGCTTGCTTTTCTTCTAGCTGTCTTTTGAACTTCTGACGTTCTAACCTTTGTAGTTCAGCTGCTTCCTTTTCTTGCTCCTCCATTACTGCTAATACTTCTTTGGATGCAGCTGCCTCTGCCTCTGCTTCCAGTCTCTTGCTTAATTGTGAGCATGATTGGAATGAACCTTTAGACCTTTGTGATCTTGACCTTGACGTAGTGCTTTCAGATCCTAAGCATGATCCTACATCTGGCCACGGATCTTCTTCGCTTTCTACGAAGTCTCCCTGTAGCTGTTTTTCAGCTCTTTTGACAATGTATGTTGAAAGTGAAGTACATGCATCAACTTTACGCCTTGTGTCTGCATCAGGAGGTTGTATTTGTCGTATTTGTTCGTAGATGGTTTGAACGTTTGTGCAGGTGGCGTTTAAGTCTTTAATCAACTCCTTTAATTCACTGTCAGAAGCTTTCCTACTTAGTGTTGCTTTGATCAGTTTTACTTCACATTTCCATCTTTCAAAGGCGACTACATATTTGTTTTGAAGGCTCTTGACTTTTTCCTCTTGAAGTTCTTTACCCTTTTCGCTTAATGTTCTTATTCTTTCACTTCTACGAACAGTCTGTGCTTCTGGGATTTGCTCCTTATGATCCTTGTCAGTCATCTTGTAAGTCTGGATAGATTTCACTCAAAGTCCTAAATTCAAATTACAATAATCCTTCAAACTTGTAACTTAAAACTTGACTATTACCTTGTGAGTACTGTTACTTATACACTTTAACTGTAATGAGCGTCACTCTTAGTGCTTCAACTTCAGGAACTTTGTAAATTTCACACTTAGTTTGATTTTAAGCAAAACAAATTATTTTCTTAAACAACAATACATTACTTTGAATTTCAGTAGAAATTAATTATTCTTTGACAAAGTTGTTATAGAGACCTATTGTGGCTCTGAACTTAACTTTTAACTTAGTCACTTATTATATTTCAACACTGTCCTTTGTTAATTTCCACTTTAATCAATTACTTTCACTGGTCTTGGTTGCTTGTGAGCGTTGAGCTTAGACAGTGGCGCCCCCTTGTGTTTGCACCACTGCAGTACCATCCCTCAGCTGTAGACGTCTTTTCCTTCTTACCGGGCACGGTGGCGGTAGAGTTTTCACTATAACGGCTTCCAACTGACGAAACACCGGCACGGATTCTTTATTAGCAGAGAGGATGGCTGCACAACGGTTTTCCAACTGACGATACACGGACACGGCCTTTTGGTGTAAACTGGCACTTTAATGAATGCCGTGAAAACTACAGAAATAAGACAGACAGTACAAAATAAAATGTAAAACAGTAAATCAGTAAAAACAGTAAAACAGTAAAACATGCTTTAACAAAAAGTACCTCGTGGCCGCTCGTCGCTAAAGAAGTCCTAGGCAAACTTTTCTTGTCCTATACAGTACATTCTAAATAAACATATAAAATATTAGAACATCATGACTGACAGATGTACAATATTTACAACAGTTATAAATACCTTCAGTCATATACATTCTTCAGTCCTATACATTCTTCAGTCTTATACATTCTTCAGTCAGTGAACCACCAAGGCTGCTGCGCGTCTGTCGTCTCTAGGCAACCGCTCATGTGTGTGGAGCACAGAAAATCTAGCCCCTCCCTTTCGTTCACACAGATCTTGTGACAACGGCACTAACAGAACAAACCTTCACAACAAAACAAATGCATCCTGCACAAATATCACACTTTCAAAGCATAAACTAAACAAACCAAAACCAAAATATTCTAACTACTGAACAACAAATATTAATTCTTCTTTTAATACATAAATCATTTCAGTGACACTTACAGGTACCTTTTCTCCACCACTCGATAGAGCCGACGGGATTATTTGGTAAAGCTTTGGAGCGAATTCAGACCAAGCTGGACCAAAGGCGCAGACAGGCCGAAGCTCTCCGAGTGGGCATTCCCTGGAGAAGCTTCGCCCCCCCAAGGGAGTCTGCTGGAGGCAGACCTACGCAGCCTCGCCACCTCGCTCGGCAACACGTGCCCCACCGCAGAAGCGGCTAACATACAAGGAGGAGCCCTGGCAGTGATCCCCGCCGGGCCAATCTCGCATCAAGCACGCATGGAGCAAAAACAGGTTTGTTCCCCACCAGGCGGTCAGACACAGGGCCTCCTCGGCAAACCGGGACACCAGACAGAAACGTGTCTGATGAACCAGGTCCACGTTCCCACATTACACAATCACCCGCCCACACGGTACTGGGAATGATCCCTTCATGTTCAGACATTATTTGTAACATGGTACAAAAAGCTGGTAAATCTGTCGCATGCACAAATCAGGCTCTCCCTACTGTGAGTGACATAGAATCATGTACGTCATTGCACATAAGCACGAATAAAGCTCATAAACCAGCCCCTCTCTGTTTTATTGACTCTCAAAAAAAATGCAACAAAAACACAAGTGACTTCAGCAGAACAGGTCCCTCTGGCCTGCCAGCCATCATAAAGGGAGGGGGACGTATCCCCCCCTCCCTCACGGCCCACGGGGTGTTAGCCTAATCAATAAGCCCCAGCAGGGTGCCTCTGCTTCGTCTGCAGTAGACAGGCACAGAGGTGTCTGCAAGCAGCCCCCACACCCCTCACGGAGACAGGTAAGGGGGGTCACGTGCTCAAGCCCCCGCTCCATTGTGAATAACGGGGCAGCCAATACACTAACCAGGCAAACACGTGACATGTCCGCACCTCAGGGAGGCACGCCGACAGAATCTAACGACGGGGGGGCACGTCAGATGCCCACAGGTAGCCACAAGGCTTCACACCTTCACAGCAGCAATTGTGTTCAAGCTGCTGTGCATGTAAACAAATCAGAGTTGAATCAGATCTCTCTTCCTGTTTTTTGAAGGGAACTGAGCTCTCTATCACCAAATAATCTAAAGTCTGCCAAACTCAAAGAAGCATCTCCACGTTCTCACGTTGCAGCTGTCCCTTTATTATTAATGAGGGACACGCAATGCCCAAGCAGTGATCAGACAGCACGTGACTTTCCTCTCTGTGCTGGTTCAGCTCTGCTCTCAAACAAAATTCTCCTGAAACACGGTCGGTTTGCCTGGTTCCAACGCTCTGTTAAAGCCAAGGACCAGTAAACTGGACCATTCCAGAAAACGGATTGGAGTCAGGAGATCTTCTCGTTTAAAAAACTTGCAGTTTCTCAGTCCCATGACCCCAAACTTGGAGGGGGAAAATAGACTTTCTGCTCCAATTCTGTCTAATAAGGATGACAGGTTGCATCTGCCCTCGATCACCCTCGATCAGAGCAGCCGGTAGCACATCGGCAAGGAGGCCCTCTTCCCAACTTGGTTGACCCCCAGGGGTTCAAAACCTCCTGGGCCCTTGGAGGAGAACTGGATACACCAACTGCTCTTCTTCAGGGCCAAACTATGTCACCAGAAGAGACAGTCCCGCCACTTAGGCCAGAACTGTTAAAAATTTCAGCTTGTTGGCAGAAAAGAACAAGCTGATGGCGTCAAGCCTGCTGGAAAATGTGGTAAAAAACATACAAAATGCCCGTGCTATGTCAACACAGTCTCTATACGCACAGAAGTGGCATATTTTTGAAGCCTGGTGCTCAGAAAGAAATATTATTTCTTACGCATGCGACTTGGCTCAGCTCCTGACCTTCCTTCAGGACTTACTGGAAAAAGGTTGTTCTTACTCAACGATTAAAGTTTTCCTATCAGCTATTTCAGCCTGTCACGAAGGCTGGGGACACAGGACACCTGGAACACATCCAATCATAATAAGATTTATGAAAGGTGTGCTTCGGACTAAACCACCAGCAGGATCCTGACCCCTGGTTGGGATCTTGGCCTGGTCTTGGGGGCTCTCTGTGACCCTCCATTTGAGCCACTGAGCGAGGTTAAGATAGATTTGTTATCTTTTAAAACCGCTCTACTCTTGGCACTTTGCTCGGCGAAACGCGTGGGTGACCTCCATGCACTGTCTGTACATCCAATGTGTACCAGATTCGCCCCTGATGGGTCAAAGGTCACCTTAAGGCCTAATCCCGCATACACCCCAAGGTCTTGACTTTGAACCATAGGCGTCTAGACTTTGATCTCTCCTCCTTCTCACCTGCTCCTGTCCTCACTCAGGAACAGGAGAGGCTGAAGGCTCTCTGCCCCGTGAGGGCTTTACGCATTTACATGCAGAGAACAGCCGAATGGAGGAAAACAAATCAACTGTTCGTGTGCTTTGCAGCACCTGCTACCGGAAAGGCCCTATCAAAACAACGCCTCTCACATTGGGTGACGGAGGCTATTAAAAGGGCGTACAGTAGCAAAGGTCAACAGGTGCCCTCTGGAGTGCACGCTCACTCAACAAGGGGCTTGGCCACTTTGTGGTCACTGTTCAAGGGTGTACCAGTTGCAGACATTTGCGCTGCTGCGAACTGGAGCTCATTAAACACTTTTGCAAAGCATTACAGTTTGGATGTTACTGTGTGTGACGTCACTCAGGCTGTCCTTTCTAACACATAGTAGAAAGTAGCCTTGAGATGCCTGCTGGTCAAGGGTAGACGTTCACTCCAGCATGCATTTTACTGAGCGTGAATGAAACAATGAAAACAAGGGCGTGAATGAATTACGTTCCCATAGCAAGTATGTTGCACCGAGAGAGCAGACTGAAAGGGAACTGAAAGTTATGCACCATAACTCATGTTCCCTGAAGGAAGGGAACGAGGTGCAACATATCTGGCCCTTTTCAATGCTGAAAGCTCGGTGAAGTGCAATTTTGGAGAAAGATGGATGGGCGTCAGCCGCTTAAGTACCCAGAGGGCGGGGCCTCTGGCGCGGCGTTGACGCCCTAGCCGTAAAGGCGTGAGTGTATTCCTTCAGGTAATCGCGCGGGGGCGCAATTCCCATAGCAAGTATGTTGCACCTCGTTCCCTTCCTTCAGGGAACATGAGTTATGGTGCATAACTTTCAGTTTTTAGCCATAATATGTCTGTGGTTAACACATACGCCTTGTTTTTTTTCCCCGTCCAGCCTTGTTTTCTTATCATCCAATCTGATGTGGATTCCAGATACTCCTTCCATATTTGTCCGCAGAAATACCTACTTGTGTTTAGTAGTACCACATCACCTTGTTGGTAAAAATCACAGAAAACCCATTTGATGTGTTGATTTATAGATGGCCCCACTACACCGTGAACAATCAACCAGATTGAGGATTTTCTTTGCAGGGTCTTCAGGCATGTGATAAGAACACACTTCTTCTTTCAGCTTTGCTCTCTTTGGGGCGAGTCATCCTCCTCCATCTCACTCTGTCCGCTGCATCCTCTGTCCTCACTCCAACTACCTCCATGTATCTCTACCTGCATCCATTTCCTCTTCTCCCTCTGTCTCCTGACACGTTTAGTCGTGGTCTTTGACTAACAGTGACACAATTTCTGCCACCACCCTGTTTGTCAAAAGCACCGGTGGCGGTTGTAGTTAACCAAGGCCTTGACCGAGTCGATATGGTGTCACTTAGATGAACTTACATACACTGTATTAGTTTTGGCAAAAGTACTTTATTTCAGATGCACCCTCACCATTTGATTAGGACTGGCACAATGGATACACTGGATTGTGTTCCTTACTGGCTGGTTCATGTGATGAAACCACACAATGCTCCCCATTTTCTGTTATGTCATGTGTTGCTCATCTGAGGGGATGCAGTATATTTACCCAACAGATTTCATATCATATAGATTTATTCTTCTTTCTGCTACCTTTCATTTTTTTTATATTTTGTACATTATCATTTATGGGATTGTCTTGTATTGTTTCTTTTGTAAAAAAAAAAAATGAACAAATTCAATAAACATAAACAAACAAACATAAACATAAACATATCCAGTCAGTCGGCCACATCACTTGGTCATCAAGATTAAGAAGCAGGACTGGTCACACTGGGCTCATGCTCATAGCCCATGACTGTAATTGTGACAAGGTGGTGGAACCAGCCTAGTCTAGATGTGGTACCCATAGATTGACCTGCAGGCTGCCTGGTCATTGTTGATCTCTAATTTTACAACTCATTTCCATTTTTTGGAAGTAAACTTAAAAAATTACCTTCTACACTTTGCTCTTATTGTCATGAGTTTTATTTTTTTTCTGCCAAAGCACAACTAAATGGTCATTTTATTATGGTTAGTATACTTGATATTGATTCATAACATTTCATCTTTCTTTTGGACCTTATGAATATTGTATTTCTTTTTCACTTTTGGTACTTTATTTTGTACTTTTATTGCATGCTTTAGTTGTATTTTTTAGCGAGTCCAAACAGTTCTTCTAATCCTGAACATTTTTGATGTTTGTTCATTCATTTTAAAAGAACAATAGAAGACAGTTTCATCAGATACAAGATACAAGTAGGATAAAATGAAGGGAGCAGAAAGAAGATGAAATCTTATTATATCTGCCCCTTATTTCACAGTTTGTTCAACCAATGATAACCTTCAAACTACATCACAGAATGAATAATTCTACTTAATTTTTCTAACTGTAATACACAAACTACATCACAAAATGAATAATTCTACTTAATTTTCCTAACTGTAATACACAAACTAGATCACAAAATGAATAATTCTACTTAATTTTTCTAACTGTAATACACAAACTACATCACAAAATGAATAATTCTACTTAATTTTTCTAACTGTAATACACAAACTACATCACAAAATGAATAATTCTACTTAATTTTTTCTAACTGTAATACACAAACTACATCACAAAATGAATAATTCTACTTAATTTTTCTAACTGTAATACACAAACTACATCACAAAATGAATAACTCTACTTAATTTTTCTAACTGTAATACACAAACGCACTAAGCTACATCATAAGTACAACATAAGTGTAATACACAAACACACTAAGTTACATCATATATAGTTTTTGAGCAAGTCCTTTTTGACCTTTTTCTTAAATGTATACATTGATTTTGCATTTTTAACATCACTCTCCAGAGCATTCCACAATCGAACTCCCTGAATTGAGGTAGACCGTCCCTTTAAGCTGGTTCTGAATTGTGGTTTGATGAATATCTCTGTCCCTTTGAGATTGTAATAACTTTGTCTTTTTATAAAATTTCTTTGGATATTTAAAGGTAATGTGTTATTATGAGCCCTATACATAACTGATAAAATACTATATTCTACCAATTCCTGGAATTTCAATAAGTTTAGCTGAAGAAACAAGGTGTTTGATGGGTGACTGAAATGTTTTCTGGTGATTACTCTTACAGCTCTCTTTTGTAAAATAAAAACAGGCTTTGTAATTGTTTTGCACGCTTTTCCCCAAACCTCAATACAATAGATTAAATGTGGAGCAATGATTGTGTTATACAACATATGCAGAGCTTTATCAATTAAAAAATCCCTGACTTTATACAGTACTGCAATTGATCTAGCTATTTTTGTTTTAATGGAATTTACATGATGTTTCCATGTCAGTTTGTCATCAATGATAACACCCAGAAACTTCACTTCACTCACTTTACAGATCACAACATCTTCAATTTCAAATGGATCGTCATCAACAATTCTCTTTTTGTTACTGAATATCATGTAATTAGTTTTATCTAAATTCAAAGATAATTTGTTTAATTTAAACCAAGTTTGTATTTTTATAAATTCTGTTTTCATCATATCCAAAATCTGTTTTATGTCTTTACCCGAACAGAAAAATGTGGTGTCATCGGCAAAAAGAACACATTTAAGAAGTCCTGACACATTTACCAAGTCATTCACATATAAAATAAATAACTTTGGTCCAAGCACAGAGCCCTGAGGAACTCCACAAGTGATATCACGGAGGTCAGATCTAACATCATTTATTTGCACAAACTGTTTCCTATCTTTCAAATAGCTAGATACCCACTGTAATGCTGGTCCTCTAATACCATATTTATTTAGTTTTTCAAGGAGAATGGTGTGGTCAATGGTATCAAATGCTTTTTTTAGATCAACAAAAACACTAACACAGTACTGTTTATGATCGACAGCATTAGTTATTTGTTCCATTAAATCCATGAGAGCCATTGATGTAGAGTTTTTTCCTCTAAACCCATACTGACTGCTACTTAAAATATTTTGTTTATCAATAAATTGATCCAATCTGGTCACAAATAGTTTTTCTAGAATTTTTGAGAACTGTGGTAATAAGGATATTGGCCTATAATTATTGAATACACATTTATCACCATTTTTAAAAAGAGGAATTACCTTTGCTACTTTCATGTTATCTGGAAATATTCCTGTTGAAAAAGATAAATTGCATATATATGTAAACGGTTCAATAACATAACTCATTATTTCTTTTACGAACATCATATCCATGTCCACCCAGTCTTTTGATCTCTTGTCTGAGAGATTTTTTACCATTTTCATAATTTCCTCTTTGTTAGTTCCATTAAGAAAAATACTGTTGGTGCAACTTTTAATTGAATGACACACATTATTATCTACTTTTGGTATTTTAGCTGCAAGGCTTGATCCAATATTTACAAAATATTGATTAAATTCATTTACGATATCATTCTCATCATGTATTTCTTTGTCATCTTTCACAAAATATTTTGCAATGTTCGTTTTCGCTTTATGACTTTTTAGAACATCATTTATTACTCGCCATGTTGTTTTAGTGTCACCATTGCTCTTGTTTAATAAATCACTATAGTATTCTTTCTTGCATTTTCTTATAATCATTACCAATTTATTTTTATATTTTTTATATTTTTCTTCAGCTTGTTGTGTTCTCGTTTTTAAGAAACATGAATACAAGTAATTTTTTTTACAAGCATTTCTCAACCCTTTAGTCATCCAAGGTTGGTCAACAATATTTCTTTTTCTACGATTTCTTTGCACACAATTCTTTTCATACAGAGCTTCTAAAATATTCATAAATTCATCATATGATCTGTTAACATCATCAATATACACGTCCTTCCAGTTTTGCTTCTGTAAATCATCTTTTCATTGCATTCTTGACCTTGTGTGAACATGCATATGACAAACAAACAAAAACATTATCACTAAAGCAGCAAAATCATGACAGCATTTTTTTAATCAGTCACTTTCTTTAAAAATGTTCATTTAATACAGTGTTGAAAAGGAAATCTTATGAATATAATCATGAAAAACATCCAAATAGCCCATAAATATTGAACCATAAGCTTTGATAGCTCAATCCAATACTTCCATTTAACTTGAAGAACCATCTGATCCCCACTGGTTAGTTTTCAGTCAATATAGTACTATCTCAGAATTACAAGA
The DNA here is from genome assembly GCA_038048925.1 of Garcialebias charrua. NCBI lineage: Eukaryota > Metazoa > Chordata > Actinopteri > Cyprinodontiformes > Rivulidae > Garcialebias > Garcialebias charrua. The sequence continues at coordinate 15,026 of JBBPBX010038020.1, forward strand.
TGGAACCAAATGCCACCAGTCTATGCCATAATTGTATTATTTATCCAATAAAACCATTGTGATTTTCATTAATTTTGAATTATCTTTTCGTTACTTGAGGTTTCCAAGGTTCTGTTGATTTTAGTATTTGTCAGCAAGATGAGTTTTCTTTTTCTACCAAACACAACTTTAATTGGATATTTCATTCCCCACTCTGATTAACAGTTTGCTGATGTGATCCATCCTGTAGCAGGGCTGAATATGCCAACTTCTTTAGCTTGTGTAGATCTGCAAATCAATATCTTGTCAGCACAAAATACAAAAATAATACAAAAAAAATGTCCTGATGCCTCCTCAATAATCCAAGTAGATAAATCTGACAATTCACCGAGAGCCCTTGGCCGTCTGATGGTTCTCCAGCAAACTGGTTGATCCAGTGCTTTAAGTGGAAAAAAAACAAGTGCCGGTACCCTCCCTAATGTCATAATAATATGCATACCTGCAAACTCAGAAGGGATGAAAAAGGTGACAAACGTTGCGCCAACCCCCCCCCCCCCGAAAGATTTTGTAATTTTTTAACATGCTTCAGGTAAAAGTCATTTACTAACCTAATTTAATGAGGACATAAATAGGAAAGATTGTGTCAACCAAAAAATTAACAACCAACAACAGCAGCAAGTCAAATACAGCAGAACATTTTGCTAACAATGCGCTGCTCCGAGTCAACAGATGCATTTAAAAACTTAAGACTTATCTCTTCAGACAGGCTTTTGGTTAATTTTGTACATTGATTTTAGAGTTTGTTATGTTTTACCTTTTGTATAGTACTTCTGTGATTTTATGATTTTATTTTTCCTTTTGTAAAGCACTATGTGACTCTCATGTCTGTGAAATGTGCTATATAAATAAAACTTACTTACAGTAAAAACTCATTTCTTAAATATGCTGGTGAAGATGTTTTGCCAGAAATTTTGAATAAAGTAGATGCCATTTCCTGCATTCTTGTGTATTTTAACAAGTTGTTAAACATCTATGTTTACCTACATGTAAACATGATTCACTAACTATTTTAGAGACATCTAACAAAATAAAGTCAGGTCCTGTGGACAGATTAAAAAATTGTTGAAATTATTATTGATCATGAATCAGGATATTTTAGAGACACCTCATTTAACTAGTTCATATAGACATCATCCTGTTTTTAAATTCACTCCTGTGGCTAAGATAATTAAATTAATGTGATACTTTATCACAGTGGCTTTAGGGGTGCAATTGACTGTTATTTTGTTAATTTTTATTTAGTTTTATTTGTAACACAACATGCCATTTTACTAAACAATGGTTACACTGCATGTATAAAAATATTAACTTTACCCACACGTTGGAGGAGTTACTTCCGCTTCCCTCGCGCTCTGTCGCGCTGCAGAGTTTTTTTTAAACTTCAGTTCAAAGATTTCGCTGTCGTCTCCTCCCCCTGTCTATCCTGAGGTTGTGATTGGCCAAATGACGAGCTCCACCAAAGATGTTTTATTGTCGTGAAGATGCATTACTCTTTCTTGAAATCCAGTCGGGGGAAATGATGCATTCTAATCTGCCACGGGTCTTTCAAGTGGAGAAGACGAAAATAAGTTCCGGAACGCACCTTACGCTTAAAAAAAGTCCCGGTACTCTCAGGGTTGAATTTTAGAAGTGGCGGAACTGGGTACCGGTGAGTTCCGGCCCACTTAAAGCACTGGGTTGATCCACTATGAACGGGTGCAGTTTATAAGACTGAATTTGCTGCAGCTTCTCAGGCTAAATAATTTTTTTGGATAAAAGATTAAATGTTTCAGGAAATAACCCGTCCAGGACCTGAGTCAACCTTGTTAGAATACAGTAAAGGCCAACAAAAAAAGCCAGTCAACTATTAACTGCAATCTTTAACCTACCGTACTTTTCGGACTATAAGTTATCTTTTTACAAAAATTAGCAATTCCTGCGACTTATAGTCCAAAGCAACTACTATGGTAATTTATGTTTTTCTCCCACATTTATGACCCAATTTTTGGTTGAGATCTGACGATTTCATTCATTCTGACATGGAAAATATTGAACACTACCATTTTCAGCCACGAGAGGGCCCTTGAGCAATATGACAAGCCAAGTGTCTCATTAACAGGTAAAAGTAGCTATTAATGAGACAACTGGCTTGTCGTACAAAGTCACCTTCGGCTCGCTCCGGAACTCCCGGAGCTTCATTATGCCACGCTGCCCAGGTGAAATGCAGCTTATTTCACCATTAAAGTGCATTTATTAAGGAAAAGTTCAACTGAGACACACCTTTGCTATAATGACAGGCAAACAAATAGTTGTTTTCAAGTGTTAATCTTTTTTAATTCGTGTTAAAAACCTCCCACAGCTACCGTTTGGCAGCCAATCGATTTTTGACACACCAGCCCGCGTTTCCGGGTGGTCAGCGGTGATAGGAAATGCGACGCATCAGTATAATAGATGTGACTTATAAGGCGAAGCAACATATGTATGTTTTTTCCACTTTATTGGACAATTATGTCCAATTATGGACTGATGCTACTTATATGGTGGTGCAACGTTTAAGGTGGAAGGGACAGTAATTTGAAGCGGTGGTTCTCAAATGATGTTCAGCACTCAAACCTAAAAAAAAAAACATGCCATGTTGCCTTTGGCATGTTATGATACTTGGTTAAAAGGCACCCAGGTTTTAATATGCAAGTGTTTGTTTGCACAGAGTAGCATCGGGCATGCTTCCCCTGCCATGCACTTTGTCAGTGCACCTGGCAACATCTCCCTTCATGTCATTTCCATTTCAAAGTAAGACACATTCACACAAACACACATTAACACACATGGTTGCCATCTGTTTTTCCCTGGTTTCTCTCACACCCACCTTTTGGGTCCCACTTTGCAGAGGGATAATTCTATTCAAAAACCGGTGCTCCTGCATTTTGGAACACTGCAACAGGAGCAAATGTCTCGGCGTGTAACCCTTCAAAATTATGGTTGTGTAGCTACGGGTTTTGTGTGTCACAACTCGTGGCTGCATATATGCGTGTCTGTTTACACGGTCTACACTTCATACACATCCAGCAGTGTGTGTCACAAGCTTGTTTCCATGTGCCCTGAATATGCATGTGGGTGTTGTGCGGGCTTGTGTATGTGTGCTGGCTTCTGGTAGAGGCTGTAGCAATGAGCAGGCCTTATCTGTCATGTTCAGAGAGGTTCTGTAGCTCTCACAGGGAGATAGAGCTCTCAGCCGGAAGCATGGGTGCTTCCGAAAAGACTTTTGACGACGCGCAAATGCAGCTCTGGCTCAGACAGCAAAAGAATGTGCTAAAGGAAACATGGTATAAATATCAAGAAACAAGTGCTACACAAATTATTGTGAGCCATATGTGAATTTCATGTAGGGTTCTTGTCAGAAGTTTTAGACCGAACATGACAACAAAGGAGCATCATAAACCTTTACAACTTAAAAGTATTAATACAGTGTGGGCTAAAATTAGAAATGCACTCTCCAGCTATAACTATGAACTCAGCAGTGCACAAATAAGCTCAGTGCAAGGAACAGTGTTAAGCACAGCAGAGGTCATATTATGCTCTGGAGCCTGCAGCCACGTTTGTGGAATATTGAAAAAAAGAAACCTACATTAAGATCTATCATAAACTCACATCATGAGCCAAGCATTTTAAACTTATGAACTTGATAATAGCATATTCATTGCACAACCAGAGACCGAGAGCATCTACATTTGACTTTGTCTGCCTCCATCCTTGGTTCTATGGGGTGGTCATGATGCTGTGAGCCGCGGTTAATGTGGTAACCCCTGAACAGGCAAAGCAGCTTACACTCTATTAAACTGTCCTTCACGTGGGAACAGGATGAGAATTACTATATCAAAGTGCTTTGCTAATGACCACTAATCTCCTCCTACTGAGACAAAAGTGTGAAATGGAGAGGAAGCGTCGATGAGGAAACCCATCTCTGAAATGTAAAGAAAGATAAATGGGAAGTTAAAAAAATAAGCGGAAAAATGTGATTCAGAGGGTATTTACATTCTAATGTCGGATTCTCATTGACCTCTCATGCTCGTTTTCCTGACAGGTCTTCTCCTTTCAGCTTTGAGATGCAGCCGTCTCACACAAACACACACCTCCCATCATGACTCCTTCTTCATTTTTTCATGCAGAGATTAGAGCGAGAGAAACGAAGTGTGAATGCATTAGTGTCATCATCATCATCAACATCAGGGGACCACCGGCTCCATCTGTCATCATTCTGCGACTGCTAGGCCACTTCTGCACAGGCAAAGCTATTACTCTCTATTATACACTGCACACATGCTCACAAACACACACACACACTTGGGTAATGATGGGGTGCATCAATGGTCGCGCTTCAAATTGTGTATATATACAAAGTATAATGTTTCTTCATCTCTGTTTAAAATGTATAAATAGATTTCCCTCCCAAAAAAATACATCTCAATTGTGAAAGAACCTTAAGAGCTTTTTTTTTTCCTCCCACAAAAACGCTGAAATAAAATAGTTTTCTCTCTGCAAGCTCACAAAGTTATTGTTGTCAGTCGGATGGTGAAAAATCTACACACTCAAGGATGACAATGAGGGTGAAATGGGATAGAAAAGGCACAGAGGAGAAGATGAGAGTGCGAGCACGAAGAGATTTTTCAACAACCAGTGGGATCAATATTCCTCCATTCGTCGTTTTATTGGAGCAGCTCAGAAACAATCTTCTGTTAGACCTCACCCAGGCAGGAATCAAATCTTTTTGCTCTCTTTTACTCAGGCTTTAGTCTGACTCGCCCTCAGAGGTCGCAGGTGTAAAATTGTTAAAGGCTGGTTAAAGTGATTGCTACCGATATTTTTCTACATGAATGGAATGGACTGTACTTATCCACCTTATTCTTGGGGGTGTCACTGTAGAAGCGATAATGTGCCGTACTTCCGTTTGACCCCGGAAGTAGAATTTTTGCATTGGCTCCTCGTTGTTTGCTTGCTAATCTGCGCGCATCGTAGAAGTTCTGTTAAAGTTCTGTTTTCTGTTATTTCGAGCTAATATTGTCACGAAGATGTCTTGAGGAGCTCGGGTACCTGTTGCGCTGTTCGTGGCTGTATGAATAATCAGACGAAGCTGAATTTGTGGCTGCAACTAGTGTGTGTTGAACATGCTCCGAAAACAAAAACCTGCATCCTTCTTTGTGGCTGGGCTACGAGAAACCACCTGAAAAAAGACTCTGTATCCTCCAGATGATCGAGAACACCAGGTATGATTTAAGAGACAGCTTTTAGTGTTATGATTTTATGTAGTCAGTAATTAAATTATACTAATATTTTCGTTCATAACTGGCAAATAAACACACGCACCTATATGTATGCTGTGTGTGCGTTTATTTATACATATCTATCTATATATCTATATATATATATAATATAGGTGTGTGTTTATATATATATATATATATATATATATATATATATATATATATATATATATATATATATATATATATATATATATATATATATAATATAGGTGTGTGTGTGTGTGTGTGTGTTCATAAATGAACCCTAAAGTTTGTATACTGTACTTTTACTTTCAGATGGGCTTGATGAGAGTGTGGAGCTGCTCAACACCACCAGTCACATGCAGCATGACTGTTGGAATGTGGATTGACATAATGTCAGAACAAACCAACAACCTTATTCTATGGTTGCCCCGTGAAACAATTAAAGCAACATGTTTTGCAGAAAGCTAAAAACTTGGACTCCAGAAGTGAATCATACATGCAAATAACACTGTGAAATATTTATTGGCTGTTTCTCCCTCTGGAATAATCATGTTTATTTCAGATGCTTATGGTGGTAAATGCAGTGACAGGTATATAACACAGAACTCTGGGTTTCTGGACTATCTGCGTGCTGGAGATCAGGTGATGGGTGATCGTGGTTTCACAGTGAGGGACCTGCTGCAAGAGCTATGGTGTCAATTTAATCATTCCAGCATTCACACGCAAAGGATGCCAGCTTATTTCAAGTGAGAAGTGAGAAGACATTAAATGTAAACATTTTTCTCAAACATGTACAGTACTGGTGTACTTACTGTAAACGTAACACAACTCTTAACATGTTTTTTAAAGGATGCAATGTTAACTATATTACATTAGAAAAGTATTTGCTAAAATGATTCATTTGTTATGTACAATAGTTGACTGTTAACCTTCTTACAAGGTTAGGTTTTTGTGTGCACTATATCAGTTAATTTTGGATTAAACTACTGTTTCTATCTAAATGTCACTTTTGTCATTATCAAGTTTTTAAAGATCGTTTCCTGTCTATTTCATTATTTGTTTTCATTTACTGTATTTTATTAAAAGTTCTCAAGGTGCTTCATTTGTGAATCAGTAAAGTCTTTGTCAAAAGAAATGTCAAGCTCCAGGTGCTCAGTTGGTGTCCAGATAAACATCTTGCAGCTCAAAAGTCCAAAGCAACATCATTGTTAGCTGGACCTGGAGATGTGGATTTTTAATGCTTAGACTGGGCTTTATGTTTGTTTAAATAAAGTGTCCCACCTCTCTTAACATAACAGGACCAACCTTGTTACTGTGAAGATACTAGTAAGCTTCAGAGCTTTTCAGATTGCTCATCGCTTCGCCATCTGAAGCAACTGTCAAAGTAGCTAAGTATGCTAGTAGCTAAACATGCTAGTGTACGTTATTTTCGGCCACTTCTTCAAGTCGTCCTCCCACCCCTCAACAGCTGTAGGTAGCGGTAAAACAATATCTCTACATTTGAGTTGTGATAGTTTATGTTCCCACATATTTTATGACCTAAAACCTCTGACGAAAACCGGTTAGCGCGTTGCTAGCGTGTAACAAAAGTGCCGGTTCTGACTTTCAGCGGAAGTCGTTCACATAATTCGCGCAAGGCATCATGGGACGTAGGAATAAGGTGGATATAGCCTCTTTCTATCTAATCAAGAAACTCTAAGTGCTTTACAACACAATCTGTGCCCTCATTTGCCTCCACACACAGTCATACAGCACTCTATATAGACTCTAAAGATATTTCAACAAATCATTTGAATTAGACTAATCAGTGCTTTACATCCTATTTAGATCCTATCATAAGGATTCATCCTTATGCTCCTTCTCGGGCTTTGAGATAATCAGACCAGCTGTTTTTGTATTCTGTTTCATATTCTATACCACCTTTATAAATAAAGGTTGAATGAATGTATGAAGGACCAAGAAGTGACTTAAAGATGAAAATGTACCAGTGAGAGAGTCTGCGTGAAGATAATGATGTCCAGTTAACCAGTGAATACAGGGTGCAATGGTGGGTGAGGTAATTACAGCCAGTTATGAATCTTAGTGCACCGTGATAGACAGCATCCAACATCCAACAGCTGCAACAGGTAATTGTAGCGTTTCCAATGCTTCCTATGATAATCTGTTAGTTTTATTAATCTTTTTTTCAATTATTTCTTGTGTTTCAGTGTTTTCAGCTCCCCTGTGTTCTTTCCTGCCC